>JAYMFT010411312.1:0-20549 GCA_038088735.1 Panulirus argus | reverse complement strand
TTATGAGTCAAAGAGCTAACACTATATTCTCAAAACTTGCCAATTCTCTTGCAGTTTGCACCGATCACGGCTGCGTGGCTCAGGGAGGTACCTGTAAGAATACTTGTTCCTTCCATGAGGTTGGTTCCAAGGTTGGCTGCATAGGCACGGGCTGTACGTGTTGCATCCCACAATCAGGTATGTACTAAAAACATATGCAAGGGAAATATATTGCGTGAATATGCTTACTTTAATGTCACTATCTTATAGTCGCAAAACAGCTTGTATTCTGGGTGAATGTCCCACATACAGTGCTTGTAAGGGATCATCCTGTGTGTGCTGTATTCCAGAACCACGTTAGTATCACTAGAATCAATCAAAAGATTTCGTATCCAGACATTGTACGATATCACATATAACAGAGATTTGATGGCAAAATTATCTGTTGCTTTTGAGAACATATCTGCCTTTCTTATGCATTAAAACGTAAAATTGTTGTTAGATTTCACTTACAAATATTTCACTGTAATTCAGATATTTCTATTGCCAATAGATATACATTTCGTTTACAAGATTTTACTGAATATCAACGGTATCACATGCATAAGCTATTTTCCTTTGGAAATTGTAGCTTATTAATGTCCTTGGTGTAATATATCCTTATCAGTGGATGACGATGACTAATTTCTGTAAATCTTGGACCCAATTTCACCACTTATTCAAGATGCATTCTATATGTTAATGACAGTTCTTTCTTATTTTTACCCCTCAGATTACTCCAAAGAGGTTAGACTTTGCAATATCAGAGCCACAGATTTATTTAGACATTATAAAAGAAAGTACAATGTCTTCAAACTACACGCAAGAAATATATTTCACTCATAAAATAAATGAAATAATATGGAATGGTATAGAGAGTGAGGGAATCACGTTCAGTTATATCAGTAGTCCTGCTTTAACTATGTATTTCTAACAATTCTTCATAAAGTGACTTAAGAAAGATACCATTTAAACAATATGAGGCATTTCTACATGTACGTCTGTGAATCCCACTTCTTTTGAGTTGCTAAATGTTAAGGGTTCATATGTTCCTTTTCTATTGATTTCTTATAGCATGATTTTTTATAATATATCACCTCCACTTGTCCAATAAAAAGAAAAGCAATGTGTAAAAAATCTGCACTTTTGATATACTGTGCCATGGTAGGTGAGGAAAATCACACATGATTTCTAAGGAACGGAACAAGAAAGACATTTCGCATTCACCTGTGAATTCTGTCAGCTTCACTCTTTCGCTCATTGTTATTACATCATATACAGTAATCTATACAATACTGTATACAAAACAACAAGTACTTCTGAAACTGTCGCCCATACCACTGTAATATGTTCCACACCACTAAAAGCATTGGCTGTGCGCAATTATCGAGAATTTTACCTAAAATTATGAGTCAAAGAGCTAACACTATATTCTCAAAACTTGCCAATTCTCTTGCAGTTTGCACCGATCACGGCTGCGTGTCTCAGGGAGGTACTTGTAAGAATTCTTGTTCCTTCCATGAGGTTGGTTCCAAGGTCGGCTGCATAGGTACGGGCTGTACGTGTTGCATCCCACAATCAGGTATGTACTAGAAACATGTGCAAGGGAAATATATTGCGTGAATATGCTTACTTTAATGTCATATTAGAGACACATGGCTATCTTATAGTCGCACAAAGCTTGTATTCTGGGTGAATGTCCCACATACGGTGCCTGTAAGGGATCATCCTGTGTGTGCTGTATTCCAGAACCACGTTAGTTTCATTAGAATTAATCAAAAGATTTCGTATCCAGACATTGTACAATATCACATATAACATAAATTTGATGGCAAAATTACCTGTTGCTGTTTGATAATATATCTGCCTTTCTTATGGATTAAAATGTAAAATTGTTGTTAGATTTCACTTACAAATATTTCACTGTGATACAGATATTTCTAATGTCAAAAGATATTCATTTCGTTTACAAGATTTCACTGAATATCAACGGTATCACATGCATAACCTATTTTCTCTTGGAAATTATAGCTTATCAGTGTCCTTGGTGTACATTATACTCACCAGCGGATGACGATGAAGAGTTTCGGTAAATCTAGGGCCCAATTTCACCACTTATTCAAGATGTATTCCATATGTTTATGGCAGTTCTTTTTTATTCTTGTCCCTCAGATTATTCCTAAGAGGTTAGACTTTGCAAAATCAGAGCCACAGATTTATTTAGACAATATGAAAGAAAGTACAATGTCTTACAACTACACTCAAGAAATATATTTCTCTCGTAAAAGGAAATGCAATGATATTGAATGGTATAGATAGTGAGGGAATCACATGCAGTTATATCTGTCATCCTGCTTTACCTATGCATTTCTAAAATTCTTCATAAAGTGACGTCGGAAAAAAAAAAGTAACAATAAGGCGCATTTCTACATGTAGGTTTGTGAATCCTGCCTCTTTTGAATTGCTTTATATTAAGGGATCATATGTTCCTTTTCTAATGATTTCTTATAGCATGATTTCCTACAATATATCATCTCCACTTAAATTAAAGGAAAAGCAATGCGTAAAAAATATGCACTTTTGATACAATGTGACACGGGGAGAGGAAAGTCACACAAGTTTTCTAAGGAATTAAACAGGAAAAACATTTCGCATTCACATGTGAATTCTGTCAGCTTCACTCTTTCGCTCATTGTCATTACATCGATACAGTAATCTATACAATACTCTATACAAAACAACAAGTACTTCTAAAACTGATGTCATTAACACTGTAATGTGATCCACACCATCAAAAGCATTGGCTGTGCGCGATTATCGAGAATTTTACCTAGAATTATGAGTCAAAAGCTAGCACTATACTCTAAAAACTTGCCAATTCTCTTGCAGCTTGCACCGATCACGGCTGCGTGGCTCAGGGAGGTACCTGTAAGAAAACTTGTGCCTTCCATGAGGCTGGTTCCAAGGTTGGCTGCATAGGCACGGGCTGTACGTGTTGCATCCCACAATCAGGTATGTATTAAAAACATAAGCAAGAGAAATATATTGCGTGAATATGCTTACTTTCATGTCACATTAGAGACATATGGCTGTCTTATAGTCGCAAAAAAGCTTGTATTCTGGGTGAACGTCCCACATACGGTACTTGTAAGTGATCATCCTGTGTGTGCTGTATTCCAGAACCACGTTAGTATCGCTAGAATCAATCAAAAGAATTCGGATCGAGGTATTGTATAATATCACATATAACAGAAATTTGATAGCAAAATTATCTGTTGCTGTTTAAGAACATATCTGCCTTTCTTATGGATTAAAACGTAAAATTGTTGTTAGATTTCACTGAAGAATATTCCATTTTGATTCAGATATTTCTATTGCCAATAGATATTCATTTCTTTTACACAACTTTACTGAATATCAACGGTATCACATGCATAACCTATTTTCTTTTGGAAAGTGTAGCTTATTATTGACCTTGGTGTACAATATACTCATCAGTGGATGAAGATCAAGAGTTTCGGTAAATCTAGAACCCAATTTTACCAAGTAATCACGATGCATTCTGTATATTACTGTTCTTTCTTATTCTTGCCCCTCAGATTATTCCAAAGAGTTTAGATTTTGCAATATCAGAGCCACAGATTCTTTTAGACATTATAAAAGAAAGTACAATGTAGTAAAACTACACACAAGATATATTTTTCACTATCGGAAAATGCAGTAATATGAAATGGTATAGATACTGAGGGAATCACATGCATTTATATCTTTCATCCTGCTTTACCTATGAATTTCTAACAATTCTTCATAAAGAGACGTGGAAAAAACACCATTTTACCAATATGACGCATTTCTACTTGTTGGTTTGTGAATCCCGCTTCTTTAAAATTACTTAATGTTGAGGGATCATATGTTCCTTTTCTATTGATTTTTTTAAGCACGATTATCTCCACTTGTCCAATTTCAGGAAAATTAATGTGAAAAAAAATATGCACTTTTGGTATGTTATGACAGAGGTTGAAGAAAGACACACGGGTTTTTTAAGAAGTTAAAAATCAAAGACATTTCGCATTCACCTGTGAATTCTGTCCCCTACAGTCTTTCGCTCATTGTTATTACATCGATACAGTAATTTATACAATGCTGTATACAAAACAACAAGTACTTCTGAAACTGTCGCCTATACCACTGTAATATGATCCACACCACCAAAAGCACTAGCTGTGTGCAATTATCGAGAATTTTACCTAAAATTATGAGTCAAAGTGCTAGCATTATATTCTAAAACTTGCCATTTCTCTTGCAGTTTGCACCGATCACGGCTGCGTGGCTCAGGGAGGTACCTGTAAGAATACTTGTGCCTTCCATGAAGTTGGTTCCAAGAATGGCTGCATAGGCACGGGATGTACGTGTTGCATCCCACAATCAGGTATGTACTGAAAATATATTGCGTGAATATGCTTCCTTTTATGTCACATTAGAGACACATAGCTATCAAATAATCTTAAAAAAAGATTGTATTCTTGATGGGACGTCCCACATACGTGCTTGTAAGGGATCATCCTCTGTGTGCTATATTCCAGAACCAGGTTAGTATCACTAGAATCAATCAAAAGAATCCAGATCGAGATATTGTACAATATCATATTTAACAGAAATCTGAGAACAAAATTATCTTTCGTTGTTTAAGGACATGTCTGCCTTTCTTATGGACTAAAACAAAATATTTGTTAGATTTGACTTACAAATATTCCATTGTGATTCAGATATTTCTATTGCCAACAGATATTCATTTCTTTTACAGGATTTCACTGAATATCTGAGGTATCCCATGTATACCCTGTTTTTCTTTTGGAAAGTGTAGCTTATTAATGTCCTTGTTCTAGAATATACTCATCAGTGGATGACGATTAAGAGTTTTGGTAAAACTAGAACCCATGTTCACCACTTATTCACGATGCATTGTATATGTTAAGGACATTTCTTTCTTATTCTTGCCTCTTATATTATTCCAAAGTGGTTAGAATTTGAAATATCAGAGCCACATATTTATTTGGACATTATAAAAGAAAGTACAATGTCTTAAGACGACACGCATGAAATATATTTCACTCATATAAATAGTGCATTAATATGGAATGGTATAGATACTGAGAAAGCACATGCAGTTATATCTTTCATCCTGCTTTACTTCTGCAATTCTAACAATTCATCATAAAATGACGTGGGAAAAACGCCAATCTACCAATATGACGCATTTCTCTATGTAGGTTTTTGAATCCCGCTTCTTTTAAATTGCATGATATAAAGACATATGTTCCTTTTCTATTAATTTGTTTTAGTAAGATTTTCTCTAATATGTCATCACTTATCCAACATAAGGAAAAGAAATGTGCAGAAAATTTGGATTTTTCATATAATTTCACACGGGTTGAGGAAAGTCACACAAGTTTTCTAAGGAATTAAACAGGACATTTCACATTCACCTGTGAATTCTGTCACCTTCACTCTTTCGCTCATTGTCATTACATAGATAAGGTAATCTATACAATATTCTATACAAAACAAAAAAGTAGTTCTTAAACTGTTGCCATTACCACAGTAATATGATTCACATCAACAAAAGCATTGCTTTTGCGCAGTTATCGAGAATATTACCTAACATTCAGAGTCGAAAAGAGCTGATACTATATTCTCAAAACTTGCCATTTCTCTTGCAGCTTGCACCGATCACGGCTGCGTGGCCCAGGGTGGTACCTGTAAGAAAACTTGTGCCTTCCACGAGGTTGGTTCCAAGATTGGCTGCATAGGTACGGGCTGTACGTGTTGCATCCCACAATCAGGTATGTACTAAAAATATAAGCAAGGGAAATATATTCTTTGAATATGCTTACTGTAATGTCATATCAGACAGACTTGACTATCTTATAATTGCAAGAAAGCTTGTGGTCTTGGTGAACGTCCCACATACGGGGTTTGTAAGAGAGCAACTTGTATGTGTTGTATTCCAGAACCAGGTTAATATCAACAAAATATCACAAATAACAGTAATTTGATGACAAAATTAAGTTAATAACGATTTGCCATTCTTTGTTGATCACTTTCGTGGCGAAATATTCCTACAAATGTGACTGGAAATTGGTTGCAGTGTGCAGTGACAACGGATGCCGCGCATCTGGTGGGTCCTGCAAGACTGCTTGTGTTCTGGGTGAACGTTCCACATACGGCGTTTGTCAGGGATCATCCTGTGTGTGCTGTATTCCAGAACCAGGTTAGTATCAGTAAAATATATCAAAAGATTACGTATCGAGTCATTGTCAAGTAGCACTTATAACAGAAATTTGACGGTAAATTTATCTGTTGCTGCTTAATAGCATGTCTGCGTTTCTAATGGACTAAAGCGTAAAACTGATGTTAGATTTCACGTACAAATATTCCACTGTGATTCAGATACTTCTATCACCAATGGGTATTAATTTGTTTTGCAGGATTATTCCAAAGAGGTTAGAATTTGCAATTTCACAGCCAATTATTTATTTAGACATTATAAAATAAAGTACAATATCTTTAGGCTACACACCATAAATATATTATACTTATATACAAATTGAAATGACATTGAATGGTGTAGGTACTGATGGAAGCATATGAAGTTAAGGCTTGTATCCTACTTTACCTATGCAATTCTAACAATTTTTCATAAAGTGACTTGGGAAAGACATCATTTTACCAATATGACGCATTTCTAAATGTAGGTTCGTGAATCCCACTTCTCTTTAGATTGTATAATGTCAATGGATTATATGTTCCTTTTCTATTGATTTGTTTTAGCACGATTTTCTCTAATATATCATCTCAACTTTTCTCACATTAGGGAAAGATATGTGCAAAAAATCTGTACTTTTGACGATTTGACACGGAGTGAGGAAAGTCACACAAGTTTTCCAAGAAATTAAACAAGAAAGACATTTCGCATTCATCTGTGAATTTTGTCCTCTTCACCTTTTCGCTTATGGTCATAACATCGATATAATATTCAATAAAATACTGTAGCCAATTCAACAAGCGCCTCTGAAACTTTTGCTATTATCATGGTAATATGTATCCTTGCCGCCAAAAGTGTTAGTTGTGCGCAATTATCGAGAATATTACCTATATTTCTGAAGCAAAAACACCTAAGACTATATTCTCAAAACTTGCCAATTCTCTTGCAGTTTGCACCGATCACGGCTGCGTGGCCCAGGGTGGTACCTGTAAGAAAACTTGTGCCTTCCATGAGGTTGGTTCCAAGGCTGGCTGCATAGGCACGGGCTGTACGTGTTGCATCCCACAATCAGGTATGTACTAAAAATATAAGCAAGGGAAATATATTGCGTGAATATGCTTACTTTAATGTCATATCAGACAGACTTGACTGTCTTATAATCGCAAGAAAGCTTGTGATCTTGGTGAACGTCCCACATACGGTGTTCGTAAAAGTGCAGCATGTGTGTGTTGTATTCCAGAACCAGGTTAATATCAACAGAATATCACAAATATCAGTAATTTGATGACAAATAACAAATTGTCATTCTTTCTTGACTACTGTATCGCAGAAACTTTATAGACTGATGGTAGATTTTATGTGGAAAATAATTTCCTGTGGCGTTTTGATATTTCTGTTTTCAAAGGATATGAATTTCTTTCAAAGGATTCCACAGGGTATCTAGGATATCAAATTTGATTTTCTTTTTCTTTAGACTGAAGTGTAACTTATATGCGATTTGAGTAAAACTAAACCCGAGTATCCACACATGTCCACGAGTCTACAGGTGTTCAGGTGCTTTAAATGTAATGAATGTCCCGTCCTCTTAGGTAACACACATCTTCATTACAAAAAACATCCAGCTGAAAGAGCCAATTACACTATCTATCAACCTCTTGTCTTTAACACAGTCCTCACTCAAATTGGGCGGATCAAGTGCGTACAGCCTCGTAGCTCACCTACGGATATCCTCAAATCTTTTTATGAAACGGTTTTTGTGTATAATGTCTGTTTTGTGCATAAGTACATTACTATCACCTTTACAGTGAAGACTATTTACATTTTAGTGTGATCACTTTCGTGACGAAATATTCCTACAATTGTGTCTGGAAATTAGTTGCAGTGTGCAGTGACAACGGATGCCGCGCAGCTGGTGGGTCCTGCAAGACTGCTTGTGTTCTGGGTGAACGTTCCACGTACGGTGTTTGTAAGGGATCATCATGTGTGTGCTGTATTCCAGAACCAGGTTCGTATCAGTAAAATTTATCAAAATATTTCGTATCGAGTCATTTTAAAGTAGCACTTATAACAGAAATTTGATGGCAAATTTATCTGTTGCTGCTTAATAACATGTCTGCGTTTCTTATGGACTAAAACGTAAAATTAATGTTAGATTTCATGTACGAATATTCCATTGTGATTCAGATACTTCTTTCACCTGTGGATATTAATTTGCTTTGCAGGATTCCACTAAATTCTTAAGATTTCACGTGTATATATTATTTTTCTTTAGGAAAGTGGAGCTTATTAATGTCCATGTTCTAGAATATACGTATCAGTGGATGACGATCAGGAGTTTCGGTAAAACTAGAGCCAAATTTCATCACTTATTCACGATGCATTCTAAATGTAAATGACAGTTCTTATTCTAGCCTCTTAGATTATTCCAAAGAGGTTAGAATATGTAATGTTACAGCCACAGATTTATTTAGACATTATGAAATAAAATACAGTATCTGTAGGCTACACACTATAAATATACAAATATACAAATTGAAATGATATGGAATGGTATGGGTATTGATGGAAGTACATGCAGTTAAGGCTTGTATCCTACTTTACCTACACATTTCTAACAATTTTTTATAAAGTGACTTGGGAAAGACATCATTTTACCAATATGACGCATTTCTACATGTAGGTTTGTGAATCCCGCTTCTTTTTAAATTGTATAAAGTCAAGGGATCATATGTTCTTTTTCTATTGATTTGTTTTAGCATGATTTTGTCTAACACATCATCTCAACTTGCCTTACATTAGGGAAAGTTATGTGCAAAAAATCTGTACTTTTGACGATTTGACACGGAGTGAGGAAAGTCACACAAGCTTTCTAAGGAATTAAACAAGAAAGACATTTCGCATTCACCTGTGAATTCTGTCCTCTTCCCTTTTTCACTTATGGTCATGTCATCGATATAATACTCTATACAATACTGTATCCCGTGCTACAAGCGCCTCTGAAACTGTTGCTATTACTATGGTAATAAGTTTCTATGCCGTCAAAAGTGTTAGTCGTGCGCAATTATCGAGAATATTATCTATATTTCTGAGGCGAAAAGAGCCAATACTATATTCTCAAAACTAGCCAATTTTCTTGCAGTTTGCACCGATCACGGCTGCGTGGCTCAGGGAGGTACCTGCCGGAAAACTTGCGCTTCCCATGAGGTTGGTTCCAAGGATCGGTGCATAGGCACGGGCTGTACGTGTTGCATCCCACAATCAGGTATGTACTAAAAATATAAGCAAGGGAAATATATTGCATGTATTTGCTTACCTTAATGTCGTGTCACATAGACATGGCTATATCATAGTCGGTAATTAGAGTGCGAAGTAAGGGTCCTTACAAAAAATGACTACGCAATACAGTAAAAATTATTTGTTTCCATTGGAATCTTGTGATGGATCGCATGGTTGATATAATTCTTATGTCTTTGTGAGGACGACGGAGAGGAAGAGATGAGTTGATCGTTGTAAATGGAGATAGTAAAGTAGGATGGAAAAAGAGTTATAAGAATAAACGATAGGTGTAGAGCACCCAAGGGTGAATGATGAGAGGGCTGGCATACAGAGAAGGACCAACAGAGAATGGAAGGTTAAACCATGACATTTTTAGAAGGGCATGAGTCGGGTGAGAGAAACAGTGACGGGTGGAGAGTGACGGGGAAAGGCCTAGCATGAAGAGTGACAAGCGGAGAGTGAAGGAGGAAAGATTTCTGTGGCTTTTGTGCTTTCGTGCACAGCTCTGGAAAACACTACAAATGATGTTGGCAGGTAAAGGAACAAATGATATGTTCATAAAAGAATTTAATAGATCCGTTACACTTTGCATTAGATTTGTCAGAAATGTTACTTCTTAACGATATTACAGGAGTCAAGGTTTAATCAGATTGTCAGACCTGAGAAATGTTAAACCTCTTCGCTCAGTTTTGTTTCATAGGATCAAGATGAACATTGTCACAGATATGCCGTAAAGCCATTAAGTCTTATCCGTTGTTTTGCAGTCTGTCAAGATAACGGCTGCATAGCTCGATCAGGTACCTGCAGGATAAGCTGTTCTGCAGATGAGGATTCTTCTTACGCTGGCTGCACAGGCACCGGGTGTGTGTGCTGCACTCGAAAAGAAGGTTCGTGCGTACGATACATTGCGTATTGCTTCAATATGTCCAATTGATCGTTAAGATTCATACATAGGGTGAAAAAGAGTGAGATGCTACAGGGGTAAGAAATCAAGAAAGGTCAGCAGGGAGGTTTTAATGTTTTTGTTTAACGTACCATATGTACTGTTGCTAATGGGCAGTTGTGATGTCTGTTTCTTTTCTTTCATCGCTAAGCTTTGGAACTCTTTTAATCTTACAAGTCTATCTAAGAGGTTCAACCTGACCCTTTAAAAAAGGCAGGTTTTTCCACTTCCTCTAACATGCTTGGGCAATTTTTCTGTTCTTTCTCTGCCTTTTTTACCTCATTTTAGTCCTTTTTCACATCTCTCTGACAACTAATACTAATTTTGCTAATGTATTTTGTATCCTCACCACCCAATTTTTTTTCTTTCTTTTTTATACACATACTGACGGTGCTATAAACGATCTGACTTTACAAAGAATAATACAATATCCTCAGATTTTATCAATTGCCTTTCAGTCTGCACAGACAACGGCTGCGTGAAGAGGGAAGGTACCTGTAGGGAAAGCTGTGCACTGACTGAGGAAGCCTCTTAACCTTTTACAATTACTTTACTGATATATTATAGCTATTACAGTACATAGCGATACAAGTGCCTCTGCTTCTATTATTCTCACTCACTCTTTATGTTTTTTTTTTACCCTCTACCACACAAAAAAAAAGAAAAGTGTTTCACTCTCAATGTAAAGACAATTCGTAATTACGTTTGCGTAAGTTCCGTAAGCACCACATCAACAGAAAATCTACCACATGTATTTCAGTTCGCCAGGGCAACAAGTGTGTGAATGAGAGAGGTACGAGCAGGGGAAACTTGGGCGCCGAGTGACGACACCTCTTTCAGTGACTGACTGTATAGGCAGATGCCGTTTTATTGCACTCCTAAAAGCAGCTTCACGTCAAAAGGCTATTGTAAAAATGCTTTTTTTTTTTTTCCCCACCGTGGGCGTAATTTAGCCAGATTCGTCCCCGTCTGAGAAGTTATTAACATTATTATGAATAGTATCATTCTGACCTGGGTGAGCATAATGATGGCCAGTGGGTGTGAAGCAGAAGCAGATAAAAGATGGATTTAGAAAATGGCCAGGGGAATGGTGACGGGTGGAGAGTGACGGGTGTAAAGCAAAAAGAAGGGATGAGAGATGGATGGAGAGACTGACGGGTGGAATGTAAGGGACTATTATATACCTTACAATAGGCACCAAACATTATCAGAATATTTGATGAAAATCAGGAGTTTTTGTTCATCCTTATGGATGGCTCTAGGCGAGAATCGTCAAAAAGATGCTGTTGGATAAATCCCACTTATGATATGTCTGCCTCCTCCTTGATGATTGTATAGGTGTGAAAATGTTCTTAGTCTTGTTTTAATATTTCTTTTGACATCGTTCACATCAATGACCATATCATACACTTTAGGGTATACGAAAGAATGATTCATAAAGACAGCCATGACGTACAGAATAAAGCCTGATGGTAATGAATGAACTTTAAGGGATTCTAGTCTGACATTCCCACTGAATTACACTGGCATGCTAAATCATATGTCGTGTTTGATATTACAATGATATGTAAGTGTTCCTACTAATTTTGCTACAGCATATTGTGACATTACTACCATGATTATTTCTCTCTCATTTATATAAAGACTGATTCTTATAAATCCTGCATAAGAGAGGGAAAAAAAAAGGAAAGAAAAAAAAAAAGACAATTCAAAAAATTTATCAAGATTCATTGCAGTCTGCAAGGATGATGGGTGCGCTACTGACGGAGGAACGTGTCGGGAAACGTGCAGTTTGCATGAAGTTGCATCCACCGGTGGCTGTACAGGCACTGGCTGTGTCTGCTGCACTCCCAAACCAGGTTCGTACATAACGATATGCGGAACAGAATTGAAATGCTTTCATAACACGTACATTAGTGTAACGCCTGTTAGGGGCAAGATCACACAAATTCCGAGTTACTAAAGCACTCACGTTGATATTTACTGATATTCTTTGAATATTTCAAGACTCAGAAATCATATGGTTCTTTTTTATATGGCGAGTTATTCTCTTGTTTCTATGCAGATAAGAAATGACATGACAGTAAGTAGTTGATACTCACCAAAAGAACATGTGTTCGAGATTTCCACGTATTTGCCAGTCTAACAGAGTCAAGATTTACGACTCTCCCTTTGGAACTTTTTAGAAAGAAATTGATTATTCTTGAAAGCTGGACCTTTTGATTTCTGATTCGGTGTTATCAAAATATTCATCAAAAATACCTCGCTTAAAATCGCGTTTGATAAAGACTTTTTTTCTCATGATTATAACAGTAGCTTGTGCATTTCCGTAGGGAACACTGCTTGGAATAATGCTAATAGAATAACATCACTAAATCTCTTGCAGTCTGTACGGATGAAGGCTGTGTGGCTACGGGAGGAACCTGCAGGATAGCTTGTACCACAACTGAGGTTGCCACAGCCAGTGGTTGCACGGGCGGTAACTGTGTGTGCTGCACTGCAAAACCAGGTTTGCAACAAACGTTTAGGGGAAGCCAATGCAGTGGTTGTATCCCCATAATCTACTGTCATGTCTGATGTTGTTATGAAGAGACTTGAATTTCTTAGTCAGTAACTATTTGCAAAGAGAACCTTTTGGTGCTTATCGGTATAAACATTTTGTTTGTATGGGATTCTCGTGTGGGTCCGAAGACGAGAAACTGTACTTTTCCCCTGAGATCGTGGCAGTGAGTCTTGAGGGAAATACTGATGAATGATGTAGAGGAAAGCTATGCGAAAAACCATGGCAACTGACGGTGAGCGACAGAGGAAATGGGTTGCGACGCATAGAAAGTTACAGGAGTAGAATGAAGGTGGAGGGACACGTTAATGAAGTTGAAGGCAGAGGTAGAGGGACACGTTAATGAAGCTGAAGGCAGAGGTAGAGGGACACATGAATGAAGCTGAAGGCAGAGTGACAGGGGAAGTGGCGGAATGGAAGTGAAAGGTTAAAATTGATAGAAGAACTGTTGCAAAGAAAGTGTCAAGTGGGGAATGATTGCCAACCAATGGATGGTAAATGTGGGCACCTCTACCATACAAACCTTTCTCTAGATATCATTTGAAGAACCGGACAAATGTGGCGTCTGTACATTTCTGGAAAATTAGTATGGATAAACGATTACACAGATTTGTCAAGGAATCAGGACTTTAGCCCCCTGGTTCCGTTACGTGTCAACAAGGATGTCACATGACAGAGGAAGGACACTTAGTTTCTGTTTCCTATTTGGTGAAATTCAGAATATCTATCAAGGCAACATAGAAAATGAAATGTCAAACAGCAGTAAATGCTACTGTCTTACAATACCAGCTTCCAAATGTATTTTGTACAGAAAAAGAGTTTTCTTGCGCTGCTGTTGAGATGCCCATTTCTAATTCTCCTTGAGAGAGAGCTAAAACTGTATCCACAGTTCTTTTCTGAATTTGTTACAGTCTGCACGGATAGCGGCTGCGCGACGGGAGGCGGCACTTGCCGGTTAACTTGTGGACCGAGTGAGGATGCGTCTGACACCGGTTGCTCGGGCGATGGCTGCACCTGCTGCATTCCAAGACCAGGTTTGTAGTGAAAGAATTTCAAAGACTTGCACGACTGCGAGATTACCTTATTCTTCTTGATTTTCTTGGTTAGAAATACCCTCGTGGTTACACATAAGCTCCTGTGAACTGATCATGAAAGGTAAATGCTCACACAGTCATAAAGAAGCCCCATAGGATCCTGGGAACACAACTTTCTTGGGCCGTTATTTCTTCTCATATCAAATGACCATTTTCAAGAAATGACAAAGAGCTCTTGAAGGACAGTTCTCACATAGTGATGATGCTGAGAAATTTAGCCTTCATGAACTGCTGCAGATTTTATGATATTTGGTATGGCATGCAGAATGGAGCTTTTCAGTCACCTTTTCGCCCATATCTTAATCAGGCTATTTCTGAGGTAGCACAAAGACACCATGTTTTGAACCTGGGGAGTCACTGTACCTCTTCATTAGCGGCGAATAGGGGAAACATTTGGTTTACAAGAGTATTAGAAAAAGAATAATTTTTTTTGGCCTTTTTTAAAAAGTTCTCCAGGAGTTAGAGGTCATGAATTGCCTCCACTGTCTTTAAAATGAATAACCATTTTGCATTCTCTGAAGGACAATAGTGTTTATCAAGTTACTTTTACACTGAATTTCTTTAACATTATTATTGATACTCTTCACCATGAATATTGCATGTATTGTAACACCTAATTCTCCATCCCTATATTCTGCCTTTACAAACCCTTACAACAACTACTACTACTACTACTACTACTACTACTACTACTACTACTACTACTACTGCTACTACTACTACTTCTACTACTACTACTGCTACTACGACTACGGCTATTACTATTGCTGCTGTTGCTGCTGCTACTACCACTACTATTACTACTACTACTATTACTACTATTACTATTACTGTTACTACTACTCCTGAGACTAGTAAATGATAGTAACTCCTAAGAAACTACCGCAACTAAAATTCTGCCCAACATACATTACCGACGCTGTTGCAGTGTGCAAAAATAACGGATGTATTGCCATGGGAGGTACATGCAGGGCGTCGTGTGCAACCACCGAGAATGCTGCAGAGGGCGGCTGCATGGGAGATGGCTGTTCATGCTGCGTCCCAGGAACAGGTATTATGTCTAAAAGTAACTCAATGCTTTAATTTATGAATAAATCATATCTTAAAGTAACTTAATGTTCTCCTTTAGGAGTATATCATACTTCAAAGTTTTTTTAATGTTCTCGTTTATGGGAAAATCATATTCTAAAGTAACTTAATGCTTTCATTTGTGTGTAAATCGTATCTTAAGGTAACTTTATGCTTTAAGGTTTTGGTCAGTCTTATCTTGCAACCTTATGCTTTAGGTTTTGGATAAATCTTATCTTAAAGTCACCTAAAGCTTTTAGCTTTGACTATATCTTACCTTAAAGTGACTTAATAATGTTTACAGTTATCTGAAATTCTTGTACTAAAGTAATTAAAACTTTCATTTATAACCAAATCTTATCTTAAAGTAGCCTAGTTCTTTCAGTTATGGATAAATCTTATCTCAAAGCAACCTCATGCTTTCAGTTATCTATAAATTTTATACTAAAGTAACCTAAGCTTGCATTTATTATTGGGTATTATCTTAAAGCAACTTAATGCTTTCACTCATAGGTAAATCTTATCTTAAAGTAATCTAATGCTTTCAGTTATCTATAAGTCCTATGATAAATTATTTCAAGGCTTGCATTTATGATTGACTCTATGATTGACTCTTATCTTAGAGTAATTCTACTGCTTCCAGTTATAGATAAATCTTACCTTAATGTAACCTAATGCTTTTGGTCTTTGGTAAATCTTACCTTGAGTTAACCTATTGCTTTCAGTTACATGTTTAGTCGTGAGATTTTCCATTACGAAACAGGAAATTCATGAAACCTGTGGCCTTTAAATTGGCAACGAAATGATGCTATATTTGTCCTATCACTTCCATGATTATTATCATTGCTGCTGGTATTACTATTCCTACAAGTCGTACCATTGCTGCTACTGCCATGCCTGTGATCACTATCATTGCTGGTACTATCTTGCTACTTATTCAGTCCGTCCCTGGTACCTCCATACCCCTTACGCCAGTATTATCTATTTCCAGTTTCCACAAAAATCACTAAAATCCCTTTAGCCCTATTCTAACTGTCAACATTTGGTTTTCTTTTCTTTTTTATCACTCTCTGTATTGTTTATCTTCAGTGCTGCTTCAGAGAGTTATTGAGGAGGGATTCATATTTGAAATATATATATGTCCAGATAGTTCTCAAGTTATGGAGGAGGGATTCGTATTTGATATATATATATATATATATATATATATCCAAACAGTTCCAGTCTGTGTACTGGTAATGGCCGCATGGGTCAGGGGTGGAAGTAGTACCAGTAACTACAGGCTTAACTTGTGCCACCGGTGAGAACAGTTCAAGCACTGGCTGTATAGGCTTGGACTATATGTATTATAAATGGAGTATCGGTTAGCGTGTCTGACCGTGATGCATTCACGGGCCGCCCAAGGTCGAGCGCAAAGGTTCGAGTCCTGATTACGGCAGTCAGTCCACAGTCAACCCAGCTGTTCATCCACCCCAGGGATTGGTCGATAGATTGGGTACCTGGCTCAGGCTATATATATATATACATACATAGCATCACCATCCCCTGTGTCAGCGGAGTAGCGCCAGGAAACATATGAAAAGGCTACTTTCGCTCACACTCAGTCTCTGGCTGTCATGTGTAATGCACCGAGACCACAGCTCCCTATCCACATCCAGGCCCCACAGACCTTTCCAAGGATTACTCCAGGCGTTTCATATACCCTGATTCAGTCCAATGATAGTACGTCGACCCCGGTATACCACATCGTTCCATTTCATTCTATTCCGTGCACGCCTTTCACCCTCCTGCATGTTCAGGCCCCGACCGCTCAAAATCCCTTTCACTCCATCCTTCCACCTCCAGTTTGGTGTCCCACTTCTCCTTGTTCCCTCCACCTCTGAAACATGTATCTTCTTTGTCAACCTTTCCCCACTCATACGTTCCATATGTCCAAACCATTTCAATACACCCTCTTCTGCACTCTCAAACACACTCTATTTTACCACACATCTCTCTTACCCGATCAACCATCTCACACCACATATTTTCCTCAAACATTTCTTTTCCAATGCATCCACTCTCCTCCGTACAACTCTATCTATAGCTCATGCCTCGCAACCATATAATGTTGTTGGAACTACTATTCCTTCAAACATTCCCATTTTTGTTCTCCAAGATAATGTTCTCTCCTTCCACACATTTTTCATCGCTCCCAGATTTAGGGGAGAAAGAATACTTCCCACGTATTCCACCGCGTGTCATAGAAAGCAACTAAAGTGGGTAAGGGCTGGGAACTGGAAACCCTCCCCTCTTGTATTTCATTTTCTTAAAGGGGAAACAGAAGGATTCAACCGGAGAGTGCTCGTCCTCCTCAAGGGTTCAGATTTTGGGTTCTGAATGTTTGTTCATGTTACCAAGATGAGAAGAATGAAGAAATAGGTAGTATGATTTAGAAAAGAAACCTGGATGTTTTGGCTCTGAGAGAAACGAAGCTCAAGGGAGAAGGGGAAGAATGGTTTGGAAACGTCTTGGGAGTGACGTCAGAGGTTGGTTAGAGGACAAGAGCCAAGGACGGAGCAGCACTACTCCTGCAGTGGGAGTTGTGGGATTGTGTGATAGAGTGTAAGGAAGTAAATTCCAGATTGATGAAGGTAAAACTGAAAGTAGATGGCAAGAGATAAGGAATTATTAGTGCTTATGCACCTGGTCATGAGAAGAAAGATCTTGAGAGGCAAGTGTTTGTGGAGCAGCTGACTTAGTGTCAGCAGTTTTTGTGCTCGAGACTAGGTATTAGTGATTTGTGATATAAATGCGAAGGTAAGTAATGTGGCAGTTGAGGGTATAATTGGTGCACATGGAGTATTCAGTGTTATGAATGGGAATGGTGAAGAGCTCTTGGGTTTTTGTGTTGAAAAATGATTAGTGATTGGGAACTCTGGTTTAAAAAGAGAGATTGAGTAGAAAAGATGGTCAACAGGCAATACCAGGAGATGGATTGAGCATTTTGAAGGACCGTTGATTGTGTTTGATGTTAGAGTGGCAGATGTGGGGTGAATTGGTCGGGGTGGTGTGCGACGTGAGAGAGTCAGGAAGATTGGTCTGGTGGAGAGAGAGGAGGTGGTAAAAGCCTTGCGGAAGAAGAAATCCGGTAAGGCGGAGGGATTGGATGGTATTGCCGTTGAATTTATTTGGAATGGGGGTAGCTGTGTTGTTGATTGGCTGGTAAGAATATTCACTGTATATGTGGATCACGGTGAAGTGCCTCAGGATTGGCGGGATGCATGTACAGTGCCATTGTACAAAGGCAAAAGGATAAAGGTGAGTGTTCAAACTGCAGAGTGATAAGTTTGTTGAGTATTCCTGGAAAACTGTGTGGGAGGGTATTGATTGAGAGGATGAAGTCATATACAAAGCATCAGACTGGTGAGGAGCAGTGTGATAGAGGATTTGTGGATCAGGTGTTTGTTTTCAAGAACGTATGTGAGTAATACTTAGAAAACAGATGAATTTGTATGTAGCATTTATGGATCTAGAGATGACATATGACAGGGTTGGAAGAGATGCTTTGCGGAAGATCTTAAGAATATATGGTGTGCGATGTAAGCTGCTAGAAGCAGTGAGAAGCTTTTATTAAGGGTGTAAGGCATGTGTACGAGTGGGAAAAGAAGAGAGTCGTTGGTTCCCAGTGAAGGTCGGTCTGCGGCAGAGGTGTGTGATGTCCTCATGGTTGTTCAATCTTTTTATGGGTGGGGTGGTTAGGGAGGTAAATGCAAAAGTTTTGGAGAGACGGGCGAGTATGCAGTCTGTGTGGGATGAGAAAGCCTGGGATGTGAGTCAATTGTTATTCGCATATGATACAGCATTGGTGGCTAATTTGAGTGAGAAACTGCAGAAGTTAGTGACTGAGTTTGAAAAACTGTATGAAAGGAGATGTCTGAGAGCAAATGTGAATAAGAGCAAGGTTATTAGGTTCAGTAGGGTTGAGAGACAAGTTAATCGGGAAGAGAGTTTGAATGGAGAAAAATTGGAGGAAGCGAAGTGTTTTAAATATCTGGGAATGGAAGTGACAGTAAATGGAACCATGGAAGCAGAAGTGATACAAAGGGTGGCGAAGGGGGCAAAATTCTGGGAGCGATGAAGAATGTGTGGAAAGAGAGAACACTATCTCGGAGAGCAAAAATGGGTATGTTTGAAGGAATAGTAGTTCCAACAATGATATATGGTTGCAAGCCATAGGATATAGATAGAGTTGTACGGAAGAGGGTAGAAGTATTGGAAATGAAATATCTATGGACAATATGTGGTGTGAGATAGTTTGATCTAGCAAGTAATGTAAGGGTAAGAGAGATGTGTGGTAATAGAAGGAGTGTGGTTGAGAGAGCAGAAAAGGGTGTGTTGAAATGGTTTGGACATTTGGAACGAATGAGTGAGGAAAGGTTGATAAAGAGGATATATGTTTCAGAGGTGGAGGGACGAAGGAGAGGAGGGAGACCAAATTGGAGATGGAAGGAGGAAGTGAATGGGATTTTAAGCAGTCGGGGTCTGAACATGAAGGAGGGTGAAAGGAGTGCACGGAGTAGAGTGAAACAGAACTATGTGGTATACTGGTGTCGACATGCTGTCAAATAACTTGAACCAGGTATATGAAACGTCTGGGGTAAACCATGGAAAGGTAAGTAGGGCCTGAATGTAGATAGGGAGCTGTGGTTTCGGTGCACCACACATGACAGCTAGAGACTTAGTGTGAGCAATGTGGCCTTTTTCGTCTGTTCTTGACTCTTCCTCGCTAAGGCAAGGGGTGGAGATGGTATTTCCTGTGGCGTCAGCAATCGATGGATGCGAGCAAGTACTGATATGTACACGTGAAAATATGTATATACATATGTGTGTGTATGTAAATATGTTTATGTTAGTATGTATATATGCATATTGTGCATATATGGGCATGTATGTATATATGTGCGTATATGAGTGGATTGGTCTTTCCTCTTCTGTTACCTGGCGCTGTCTCGCTGACGCGGGAAACAGAGATCAGGTATATTACTTATATACATCTAAACGTCTCTCTTTTATATGCCTCTCAATTAATACATAATCCAATAATGCCCGTTGACCAACACTTCTGCTCACATAAGTATACTTGTGAATATCTCTCTTCAAACCAGGTATTCCCAAGCAGCAGTCTTTTTCAGCACACAAATCCACGAGTTCTTCATTTCCTTTCACATCACTAAATACCCCATGTGCACCAATTATATCCTCAACGGCCACATTACTCACCTTCGCATTTAAATCACCCATCACTAATACCCGGTCTCGTGCACCAAAACTGCTGACACACTC
>JAYMFT010411301.1:0-18232 GCA_038088735.1 Panulirus argus | reverse complement strand
ACTGCTATCCCATCTCCAGAGAACAGGTTCATACTGTAATCGGAATTCCCAATATGATTCTACATCAGTTCATTGGCGGTTGTTCGGACGCTGTATTTCATTATCCGGCCACCAGGGGCGCTGTACACGTTTATTATATTATTTGCTTGTGGTCGGCTGGTTGTGTCCTCCCTTGGTAGCCACTTTCATCAGTGGAAATTACTGTAGTTGCAATCGTCGTAATGTCCTCTGATATTACTGGCTATTAATGCTTTACCTTTCTGTCTATTTATCTATCTGTCAATATAACAATCAATTTATCTATCTGTCTATCTATATGCAGAAAATCATAACAAAAACGTAACTTTGTAAGTGCAGAAAGACCACCAGGTAAAGAAAACACGAGATTCCTGAGTGCTTTCGTGTATTACCACATTTTCGGAGGAATACTTACGGAGAGAGAAAATAGATACATCAGAGGATACGTATACAAATCAGAGGGAACATATATATACATATATGTATATCACTGACTGAAAGATCGTTCTTCATCTGATAGAAAGTCTTTGTTAAACTTTTCGAATCTCTGATATGAATGGCATTCAGTGAACAGATGAGAAAGAAAAGGTAAAATGACATCTTTGTTAACACAGAGGCGAACGTAGACAAAACTGTGAACAATAAACATTCAATATGGACACGTCCGAAGCTGCGCCCTTGGCTCTGACCTTGACTGAATTACAGGGGACAACCCGGGACCCGTTTTAGGAGGAGTTTGTGCAGTTCCCTTCATCGTATATCCGGATACCGAGCTGCATATTCATTGTGGCGGCCGCGGTAATGTTCCGGAAGCCATAATGTTCGTTTTTACGGTTGGTGGGCGAGTAATTATTTTCCTTGAATTATAGGAAGGTCGGTTGGCAGCCGCCCGCACGAACTCTGTCCTGGGTACAAAGAACTGCTGTTCGGAGGCGCACGAAAATTGCCGTCTATTTTTCCCCCCGTCCGTTTTTCCGTAACCGCGGGAGATGCAAAGTGTGTATCGATGTTACGTGGAGGCGGATTACATTTAAATGGTTTCAGTATCTTGTACTGGATACAGGATTTCTTATTTAAGATGTATATGTTTGCTAGCTGTGTGGCGATAGTTGGTATCAGGGTTGGATTGTGAAAGCCTGTCTTTTGTATTATACCAACTGGACATATAACTTTGCATCTGTGTAGCTATCTATTTATCTATCTCTCTATCTACCCATCAATCTATCCTTATTCGCCAGTCTATCTATCGATTCATCTTTCTGCCTGGCTATCATAAATGGATAAAAATACATCAGTACATATATACATACGGCATAAGCCCTGGGCGTGTGTACGAGAGTGAGGCTTTTGCTCAAAATATACGTTCTCACAGAATGCAGAATGAATGTTTCACAGTTCCTTCATCATTCATGCCCGCCCTTGTGACGCTGGTGGTCAGAGAGCAGGTCAGGCTCGCTGACGCGTATGACTCACACCGTAAACATCAATCACTGACCCAGGCTGTTTGATCAGCGCGATAGAAATTGACACTGATTGGATTTTGGTCAACTTTATGCATGCGATTGCTGAGTAGATACGATAGATGGGTGTGACGGGGATGCCTGGATGGTGTTTGGACCCATCTACACAACTCTGACACCCATCACATCCATCTACACCATCCTGACACCCAGCACTCTCATCTTTTCCCACACGGCACCCATAAATCCCATGTACACCTACGTGACACACACAGAACCCATCTACATCCACTTGAGACCCACAGAACCCATCTGAACCCTCCTGACTCAAGTATTACCCATCTACACCCAGTGAGCACATACAGAACCCATGCACATCCTTCGGACACCAATACAACGCGTATACTTCCACCTAACGCCCACTACATCTGACCCCCTCATCACTCGCTTCTAAGGATCAAAGTAGAGGGAACATCTGGCTAACACACCACAGTAGTGACACCTGCACGGGGAGCTAACCAGCGGGGACAACCACGGCAGGATCAGAGACGCCAGAGACATCATCGGCAACTGGGAACGACAGTGCCAGTGACTTGAAGGACGACGACGGAGAGTTCTGTCGTGTCTCTCGGAGTAAAGGCCCCAGTGGAACACGACAGGGGTACTTTCACCTCATTTTATGTGTGTCTCAAGCGCAGTATTTACGTCTGAAGATCTTTACAGAGCACAACCACAATTCCTGGAGCTTCTTTACCGAGCATAAAGCTAACCCAGAAGTCCTGTACTGTGCATAACAAGAAAGGATGAAGCCCTTCAGCGAGCACAGTAACGATCACAGAAGAGCAGACTGCGGGGAAGGAGTGGCTAGGGGGGAGGAGAGAACTAAGGGGAGTAGCTCCCCTTTGAATGAATCCAATTAGTTTAAAGTGGAATCCAATCCCAAATCAAACCGCACATGTTACGGTACACCCCCTCCCCCCTCCTCCCCCCACCTGTTGCTGGAAGAGGAGGGGAAAAGAAGGACTGGAACGCTGGATTAAGGAAACATGCCCAACCAACCCAAGAGATGGACGTGAGACTTACAAGACGAAAGATAATGAGAGATCCAGACGGGAGAGACCCAAGCAAGAGATCATCTCATGGGTCGATGACCTCCAATCAACAGTGATTAAACATCGCCAATCCTAATCATTACAAGTCATCAAGGTAATACCAATGAGGGAGCATTGTTCCTATCACTTCAGCAAATTTCCATCACAGTCCTTCTACTTTACTCTCACTTCTCCATCCTTATGAAGATATAGTTGTTCTTAACACTCGCTGATTACCTCTTGACTCTCTACCATTTACACAGAGGACCCTCAGTGGTACCTCCTGATATTTCACAGCTCATTAGCCAGGTCCCATCGACCTACGGATACCAAGGCATCGCGGGTCACAACCAGGCTCTGGCAACAACACCTGTTATTGTTTATCCATCAGACGAACCATATACAAGCGGACACACGACCCGTATTGCACTATGCATACTAAATAGTTTGGGGTAAACATATTGCAATTCTGATTTCTCTTGCGGCAGTGGGAATACTTTGTACATGTATAACTCCTGCTGTCTTGTATGTATACTTCCTACTTTCATAAATGTATGCCTGTATAATTGTGCGCTGTCATATGAAAAAACCGTGATGATATTATTGATAATGATGATAGTGTTTATGACAGTGATACTAATATAATGACAATAATGATGTTATTAGAAAAATGAGAATGATTATTGCTCTTGTCATATTTATTAGTTTAGCTATGATAGTAATGATAATTATGGCAATAGTAATAATAATAATAATGATAATAATAATATTAATAACAATAATGTTAATAATAGTTATAAGGATAATAATAATAATAATGATAGTAAAAATAATATCAAATTTACTCTGCATTCCTTCGCCTCTTTCGTACGCAAGTGACTTTCTCCCCCCACCCCAAGATGTTTTGAAGAAAACTCTACGGATGTTGAGCACATCATTGCACTTCGCAGAACCGTAAGAGAAAACGTATTATGCATCGCAACTGACTCGGACACAGCAAAACAAGTACCGACCATCATTAATTATTTGCTGAGTAAGAGCCCCTGTTACGGGGAGCCTGCAAAACAATAGGAGATAATAGGTAGTGGTAAGGGATCCATTGAGAGATAATGGAGGGTCAAACCCTATTCCTCCCCCAGACTATCGATACAAATGGGATCCAATCCTTTAATCTCAAGAAGTGATAGAGTCTGATCCCGTCACAATAGACTGCAATTATACGAGATGCCACGGCCCCTTGGTGACGTGCTGGACCCATGAGGGAGAGGTGTGTTGGTGAGGTGCGTTGGTTTGTGTTGGAGAGGTGCGTTAGTAAAGTGTGTTGGTGTTGGAGAGGTGCACTGGTGACTTGCATTACAGAAATGTGTTGGTGAAGTGTGTTAGTGTGTGTGTTGCGTGTGTTAGTGACGAATGAGAGAGTGTGTAAGATGAAGTGTGAAATATGAGGTGTTCTGTCGTTCTGCCCCATATACCATCTTATACTTGTGAGTCAGTAGTATGAGTGTACCACACCAACGAATTACTATTATAAGTACACCATTCTAGGGAAATACTAGTATGAGAACAGCATACTACTGAGCCAATAGTTTGAGAGCAGTATGCTAGTGAACCAGTAGTATGAGGGCAGCATACTTACTATGAGGACACGACTGTATTCAACCAGCGAGATGATCATGAGGCAATAGATAAAGATATCTGCACTTAGAGATAGTTATTAGAGTTATATGTGTATGGTTTTCTGCTTGACTGTTATCAACTCTTTTTTGAATTCCATCAATTCGTGACTGAATTCCTTCACTTCTTTCCAGGGCTGAACCTGTCTACCTTGCCTTCACTGATTTCATTCTTCATTTAACTACTTCTTTCTTCTGATTCTTTATTCCACACACCTCCAACTCCCTCTTTTCTATTCATTCACTCTACACCTTCTATAATCCATTTACACTCATTCTACGCTCTCTATGATCCTCTATGCTCATCCTACAGCCGTAGATCTACAATCCATCTCTGCTCGTTCTGCATCCTTTATAATCCATCCATGCTCATCCTTCATCCCTCTAATCCATCTATGCTCATCCTACACCCTTCATGATCCACCTCTACCTATCCCGCATCCTGCGGTCTCTATAATCCACCAATGCTCATCCTACATCTTCTATAATTCACCAGTGCGTATCCTACAACCTTTATAATTCACCAGTGCGTATCCTACAACCTTTATAATTCATCAATACTCATCCTACACCCTCTATAACCCTTCTATTTTCTCCCTGAACCCTCTACACCCCATCTTTGCGAACCGTGCAACATGCAAATGATTTCCTCTTTATCATAAGCTCCATGACATTCCATTTTATTTTTTCCCTTCGGCTTCACTCCGGTCCTTCGTGATCTAGTAACCCAGGCACGACCATAGGTCGTGGGGGACGACCCCTATCACCACCATAGGTCGTGGGGGACAACCCCATCACCTCCACAGGTCGTGGGGGACGACTCCAGCCACCACAGGTCGTGGGGGACAACCCCATCACCGCCACAGGCCGTGGGGGACGACTCCAGCCACCGCCAGTGACAAAAACATTAATCTCCTCCAGGCTGAACCAGACTATACCAGCCTACCAGACATGGCCCTCTCTCTCTCTCTCTCTCTCTCTCTCTCCTCCTCCACACACACCCTTCCTACGTGGCACCCTTCCCCCTCACTTCCCTCCTCCCCTCCCTTTAGCGCCCTCGCTCTACACCCTCTCCCCCTTATCCCCCCCTCACCCCACCTCCCCCATGCTCCCCTTGGGGAGAGAGAGGGGGAGAGCCACGCTTCCAAGAACCGGTTTAATAAGGGAGACGGGAAATTCTAGTGGCGCTGTACCGTGGTCCTCTGTGTGTCTCTCCTCCTGTTATCTCGTCTGGTCTCTTATCTCTCCCGGCGTCCCTCCCGTACACCCACCAGGGAGATAATGGAGGAAGCCCCCCAAAAAAGGAAAAAAGAGAAAAAATAAAGGAATTTTTTTCTGACCTTTTTGTCTTCTTTTGATATCCTGCTGATATCCGGACGTTCTGCCTCTATTCCGAAACCATTGCTTTTTCCCGCAAGACAAGAAATGTAATCAAAAGAAATTAGTCAAAATGTAATCACGATGATCGGCCGGTGGGAGACCTCCCTCATCATCGTCCAATCAGTTAAATTGCTCATCTGTAATCACAGCTATTCCTTGTACCCAATGAGGCAACTTGCCTTTAATTCATGTTGATCACAAATGGATTACTGGAATAATCTTCTGCTCGGAATCTTCAAGAAGATACTATAAACTGTTTTCCTAGTACTTGTAAACTCTGCTCAGACCCCTTCCCTTCTTCTTGGCTTCTTTGTTTAAGTTGTATTTTCTCTATATACTTTTAAACATCTGGTTAAGCTTCCTTCCATGATTTATCATTATCATTACTATTGTTATAATCATCATCATTATTATTGTCATCATTATTGCTATTTATCATTATTATCATAATCATTACTATTATCATTATCATCACTATCATTATTATTAATATTATAATTATTAATATCATAATTATTATTATTATTATTATTATTAGTAGTAGTAGTAGTATCGTTATCATTATCATTATTATCATCAACTTTTTGCTTTAATGAATCACTACAAGATGGTTCAAAGTACAGAGATACTTCCAAGTGGTGTTCACACTGAACAGATGGTTCTCTCATGCTTTTCCATTTATTTGTTTCAATTTTGCTGTTTTTTTCTTTTAATATCTAAGATATTTTTCTTCGGTGTTCCATTCACTATTATCTGATATCATTTCCTTTAAAAGATACCTCATTAGAATAAAGTATCTTAATATTGGATTGCTTCATCCGCACATTTTAAATGCAGTTGTGTTTTTTCGTGTTTCATTCACACATACGAATGAAAGTCTGTTGTTTCTTCTACTTTCAGACATGGAATTCATATTCCCTTACTGCTTTTCGTTTTGTTCTTTTGTTCTCATTTCAGTTTTTAGAAAACCTTTCAACACTCCATTGCTTTTGTTCTGTTTCGTATTATTCTAGTCAACAGATTCGTTTCTCTCTTCTTTGTGTTTTGCAAAAGCTTTTTCGTTTTGCATATTACCATTTGCATTACATTTTTGACTATGAATTTCGTCTTTTATTCTAATTCTTTCTCTTAACCATATTTACGTTTTTCGTCATTCCTCTCTCCTTTATTATCGGCTCATCCTCTAATCCCCTGGGGGCCAGTTATCCCTGTGTTTCATCGTTGCCTTTCAGTTTGCTTTGGACTGATGCTGCATCAGCTGACTGAGACGAGGAATGTAAAAGGGGCGTATGGTGCCTGGAGATGTCAGGTACTAGCCAGCTGGCGTGGCTGAAGCCTTAAGCCCAAAAGAGGGAGTCGAGGGAGAGAAAGGGAGAGGGTAAGAGGAGAGAGAGAGTTAGAGAGATAATAGAGGAGAAGGAATGCATGAAGTATTAAAAGGAGAATGAAAACAAGACTGATAACAGAAGGCGATCATTACTTATGAATAAATCAAAACCAAGGAACATACTGGCAAGATATCCAAACTTACGATGGGTAGCTGAAGAGACACTTATCCAATAAGGTCATGTGTCCAGCAATTATGTTCCTGCCCGTCCTGTGCTTCGCTTCATTAATCCACTTCATTACCCATTCAAACACCCCATTTTTTTCCCTATTCCCCCCAGTTCTCCCCTCCCACCTGATGTAATTAACGGGTGAAATTCAACGGGATCCATTTATGGCGACACAGGATTCGAGGCTCCTGGAAGGTTAAGGCTAGCGCATAAAGAATGGTCATTTGGCCAATCACTCCTCGCTTTTCACCCAGGCTCTTATTGTGATTGGCTGGATTTTACGAGGCTCAGATTTTTCCAATTCGGTGAGTGGCGGTGAAGGTAGGCGAGGGGGGGGGTGGATGGGGAGAAAATGTTGCGGAATTTCTCGGATTAGCGACCGACGGACAGACAGACAGACAGAGAGGCAGACAGATAGAGAGACAAACAGACAGACAGACAAGCAGATAGACAGGGATCATTATCCCATTTTCGTATAAATGTAAGTTACTAAAACTGTTACACATATCATCTCCGGAAATAAAAGATGATGTTTTTCCATAATGTTAAAAGAATTATGTTTTTTTTCATAAAACATTCGTTTGCAGGTCAGCTTAACTTTATATGAATTGTCGTAACCTTCATTAAGCTTGCAACACTGTATTTTCACCTCAACGGTGAGTATAGCGAAGGGGAGATAACACATTTTGTTTTCCAGTGAACAAAATAAACTGCCAAAGTCTATTAGAGCTCCAGAAATATATGACAACAAGGGCGTAGAAGGACAGTGGAAGTCGAGCAGCAATGGGAAAGGGTGAAAGGAGGTGAGAGATAAAGCAGTTAGGAGGAATTAAAGGATGAATGAATATGGAATGGACAGAGCGGAAGGGGAAGGTAAACTATAGCTGTGGCATCAATAGTTTACTTTGAACAGCTCGACATGAGAGTGAGGTATACTATGGTTGATACATCATTAGTCTTCCTGGAGCAGCTCGCCAGGAGAGGGGGGGGGGGTAGACTATAGCTGTCACATCAGTGGTCTACCTGCATCAAAACAGGGGAAGTAAACTATAGCTCTGACACCAGTGGTCTACCTGGATCAGGCTTCCAGGTATCCGTAGCTTCCCCTTTTCCAGGCACCTGCTGCACGTGCCCTCCCATCCCTGCCACGTCCTGTTCCAGGCACCTGCTGGAAGCGCCTCCCATTCCTTCGGAACAGGAAAAGCGTTTTCGGTTTTCAACGACTTTCCCAATATCTTCTTCACGCTCCTTCCAGTTCCCACCTATTTCCACGGGTCGTCGTGGGCCTTTCATGCTTCCATTTCTCTTCGCTCTCCTTGAATTGATGGCGTCCATCCATTACCGAGAGTTTTTTCAAGTATGTTCCATCACTCACGTCCATTTCTTTCCAGCCTTTAGCGTATCGCCCCTGCCACTATACACAAGTGATTCATATCAATCCATTGCTCATTTGGGATTCATTTGTCCCCTCTAGAGAGAGAGAGAGAGAGAGAGATGGAGGTTCCACTGAGGGACGCCAACCAATGCCTTCAATTTTCCAGCCAAGACTTGACGATTCCACTCATTTTGTCGGACTTAGAACATCGGGTGATGTTTTTTTTTCTCCCCATTTATAGTGAATGAAATAGGAAGCAAATTTTGTCTCTATCAGTGTCATCATTTCCTTCTATTTCTTTATCAGATCTATTCATTTTTCGATGATTTCCTTCCACTTAAGTATGGGTGAGAGTTTTAGAGAGACAGATTGAGTTATTTCCTCACTCCCTCAGTCCTCACTCGCGTACCAGTCAACTGGCACCGGGTGTTTTAGTCGACTGTTGTGAGCCGCATCCTGGGAGATGGCCAGAATCCTGCGTTTGGGGAAGGTCACACACACACACACACACACACACACACTTACCCTCACCTCTCACTTTTTCTCTCCACTCTTCCTCGCCCCTTCATTCCTCCCACTAGACTGTGACCTTTGACCTGACTCAGCTCTCCCTCGCTCTAAGTACACTAAACTCTTTTAACCAGTTTCAAAATCCTCTCTCCCTCTCTCACCGTAGCCTCTCTCACTTTCTATTTCCTTATTTCATTTCTAGTTTTGACTTCCATCTATTGTAATTATCTTTCTTCCTTATGCTCTCTCTCTCTCTCTCTCTCTCTCTCTCTCTCTCTCTCTCTCTCTCTCTTTATATACACATGTATAAAACCTTGATATACATCTGGAATGAATCAATCATATGCAAATTCATAAAAACAGAAAACACAGGACATTAGTATTAGAATATAAATCGTACCCTTCTTTATCTGGGAGTGAAATTTTACATTCCAATATTTTGTTTCAGACGGAGTGGGGGAGGCATTTTCTGTCTCAATAGTCAGGATTTCTCGGAAACTGAGTGTGCATGTTATTGTGTAGAGGAACAATAGGATTCTCTCCTCCACTCCACTGTTGACGAGAGTCCGATTCTGTTAATACATATATATCGAGGTGGATGAAGAGCTGAGCACCATCCCCGCCACCGTTTCCTCCTGCTCCCTAAATCCCTCGTCTCAAAGTTTCAGTTCGACGCCACAGTAGCACCGAGTTTGTGACATAAAGGTGTGGAAAAGATTAGGAGAGAGAAAGAGAAGGAGGGGGGGGGGTGTCTGACATATGGGAAGGGAAGCAAGAGAGAAAAGAAAAGAGATGAATGAGACGGGAGAGGAAGGAGGAGAGGTAAAGAAATTAAGAGAATGAAGGAACGGATGGGTGAGGAGAGGAAAAACACCGATAGATGTGAGGGAAGGTAACCGTACAGAGAGACGGACTGACAGGAAAATAAACAAAACGAGAAAGAGAGAGAGACAGGCGAAAAGACACACATACGAAGAGACAGACAAAGACAGACCGAGAGAGACAGGAAGGTGGACATGTATACAAATAAACAGATTCTCATTCAAAAAGATAGGGAAACAAAGTGAAAAACAGAAAACCCGTTATGATGTGAATCCCGGTATTACGGAAACCCGGTATCAAGAGCACCCGGGTATCATGAGACCTGGACCACACACAGGTGACCCACCTGACCACGACACCTCTAGACAGTGACTCACTCCTTGATGCAGACAGACTCATCCCTCACCATGAGCGAATCAAGTGCCTCGGAGACTCAGTCGAACCTTACCTCTGGTAAAAGACAAAACATCTTGCTCTATCACCCTTGAATTCATCTCACGAAACGGAGGGAGAGGAATGCAAACTTAAGAACACAAAGTTGAAACATTAAGGGGAAATGACACTTGACCTGGACTCGGTTGTTAAGCATTACTCGACCCACATCACCAGGGAAATGAAGACGACGTAAGGTCCATCATCTGCACAGCAGCCCAGTGAGATGAAAACCACCAAGTGGGCTAAACCTCTACAATGCTGACGCCAACATCGAAGGGTCCTCTTGAAGGCCCCTTCCCCCTTCCCCTTCTTCGGGTGGGGGAAGTGAGAAGGGGAGAGAGAGGGAGAGAGAGAGAGAGAGAGAGAGAGAGAGAGAGAGAGAGAGAGAGAGAGAGAGAGGGGGGGGGAGGGTGGGGGAGAGGCTTGGAATCAGCTGTGCCAAGTCAGCATCGGGATAAATGGGTGAGGATTTTATTCCTTTTTCGTTCATCATCAGCTGATGGGAGCCTCAGCCAGCCAACAAAAGACGTCTCAGTGATACGGTAAGATGCGAGGTGCTCCTGTTGTCATGGTTCTTACTCTAATAACCTCAGTTCCTAGGGAAATGATGATGAAGTAGGTAATATGACTCAACATAAATCCAAATTATTCTTACGGTGGTGTCTGTGCTTTCTGTATATAAACATTTTCATGCAAACGTGTTAGATTCTAAGAATGCACTGATATATGCAGGAGCACACACATAAATATGTACATACACACACACACACACACACACACACACGCCGGATCCATATAGACTGAATTAAGATGGACTTAAGGAATCCCACACTTGATAATGTATTCATGATTTATCATATCCTTGAAACCTAAAAGAAACAGATAATAAGGCAGTCTATCAACACTTAAAATACTGTACTTATGATACTGTCACTTTAAGGAGAATGGGGGAGTGGGGAGACTGTAGCCCGGTGGGGAGACTGTGGGCGGGTGGGGGAGTGGGGCGACGCTAGCCAGGATATCATATATTTTACATTCTAATGACATGGTTAATGGCACGTCGCTCGCTGAGAATTTAGGCCATTTTGTGAGGGACGGCGGGAAGATGACGAAGAGGTGGGGAGGTTTTGATGATGAGGGGGGAGGATAGCGGGAGGATGTCTGGGAAGGTAGAGAAAAGATGGGGAGAAGACGGGATGGGGGGAATACATTAGAAAGACTGTCATAAAGACAGTTAATGTTACCAAGATTGTGGGATGGGAGGAGAACAGGAATGGGGAGACTGACGAGGAGATGCTGGGAGGATGGGGAGATGATGGGAGGGTGAGGAGATGATGGGAAAGTGGGGAGAGGAGATGAAAGTGAGAGGAGAAGATGAAGGGAGAGTAAGGAGGATGTAATGGAACAGGAGAGAGAGGAGAGGAGAATAACCCTGGGATGGGTGGTGATGGGAAGGATGGGACAGAAAAGGATGAGGTTGGGAGGGGAAAGATTAAGTGCTGTGTAGTGGGATGGAGAGGGGAACACATTTGTAAACAGAGTGTGTGTGTGTGTGTGTGTGTGTGTGTGTGTGTGTGTGTGTGTGTACTCACGGGAGAGGGTTACTCACATTGCAACATCACCTTGGGAATATAACGAAATTACTCAGAAAAAAAGAAAAATATCCGAAACATAACCAAGTTATTGTGTGTGGCAGGACCCAAGGAGCGGCAACAGCCATTGTTCTCCCACTCCACCTGACACTCCCCTTGGCACTCCACCTGGCACTCTACATGACGCCCTACCTGACATTCCATCTGCCACTCCATCTGATACTCCACTTGACACTCTACCTGACGCTCCACCTGACACTCCATTTGACCAACCAGCTAGGAAGCCATGGCGAGCATGTTAGCCTAAAGTACGCAGAGATTCGGGCAAGAGAGATACTGAGCCAGAATAGGTCTATTGCACTCAAGGATTTAGTGCATAGTGATCCTAGCATGATTCTGGCCGGGAATTCTCCAGTAAGACATCAAGACCAGAAGGTCTGCGCCTCGGGCACTAAGAGGAAAGTTTGTGCTTTCCATTATCCAAAACAGACGACATTCTAGGATGTTTGATGACGCTGTGTCAAGCACTCCAGGGAAACAATATTTCCTGTATAAATGAGAACCAATAATATAACTGGAGGAAGATCAAAGGAAATTAAAGTATAAGACTCTCGTCAAACTCAAACAGAACTCGTAGAAAACTAGTTATATCAGGACGCTGGCCAGATATGATGTAGATTTGTACACTCGCAGTAGAGTTCTGGGTGTAGAGAATGCAGTTGAGTCTTCCTACAGGGAGGAAAAGCAGTTTTACGTCCGTCTGTGGAACCACTTTGATAGTGACTGAAGCCTGTGCCTGCATAGCAAAGAACAGCTCCCAACTGAACAGCACAGGGAAAGCTCGTATTGACGGATTCTAGACGAGAATATCATGTATTTGTTTGACAGATGTAATACATCGGGTCAGACCAAGACTAGTGGTGGCGCGGCTCGAGTCAGAAACCGGTCATTGACTGGGTTCATGCAGACAGGGTTCCCCCTCCCTTCCCTCCCTCCCTCTGGGCTCAATTCACGGGATGGGGGTCAGGTATCACGGCCCCGCCCTGCGGAGCCAGACTGAGTCAGTCTGAGGACACTGGCCAGGCTCAGGAAGATAGATAGGATATCCCAGCCCACGACCCAGTCACGTACCACTGATGATTTCAGCTAGGAGACTGGGCCCAGATGATCAAATCTTATATCCCTCATAAGTTGCAAAGCAAGAATACTTCACTGAACACTACTGCGAGAAGTATGACATTAAAATCATATGAATTAGATTCATAAGCTCTCATTGAAAACCAAGAATTATTGCTCTTTCAGAACCGTAAATGAATATGCAGAATCAACATATACTTGCAGAATTAACAACATCATTTTTGGTAAAATGTTCACTAAATCCTGCACGAAGCAGGATGTGTCTAGATTTCTGTCGATAATTGCTAAAGTTCAGTTAAACAAGATCGATGCACATCCTTATACAGTGATGATACAATTTCCTAAACAAAAAGAAACTAAAAAGTAAAAGAAAGAACACGAACTTTTATACAGTGAGATAAAACCTGTTGTAAACCGTAAGGAAGTCCCATTTGTAGGTGACCGTAACAGTCCTGGTGTATCCTGGGATACCTAACAGTTAGGCAGCCAGAAGGGAAATAAATCAATTAGTTTGACTGAAGACACTTTTCCGCACCAGTAAGCTTATACATCATCGTAAAAGTAACAAACCTGCACTCCTTCAGACTTCAAAGTATTGAAATATTAATCTTCAGACTTCAGAGTTTTAAAACACATACTTTCACACTGCAGACTTTCATTGAAACACAGACCTTCAAACTTTTGAAGTTTTAAACTAAACAAGTTCGCACTTCAAAGAAATGAAAAACACATCCTCTTTCTCCAGATAATTAAAACACTCACCCTCACACTTCAGTTTATTTACGCGCCTAAGCCCTTCAAAAGACACAAACAAAATTGGACCAGTCAGGAATGACAATTAGGGAGAGATAGACGGGAGCTGAAACTGTCAAACACGGCCCCCAGGGAACTAAATATAGGAGCTGGACCAGTCAAACGCACCCACCAGGGAACCAAACACGGGACCAGTCAAGCACATTCACAAGAGAACCAAACACAGGAGCTGGACCAGTCAAACGTACCCACCAGGGAGCCAAACACGGGACCAGTCAAACACAGCCAAACAGGGAACCAAACACGGAGCCTGGACCGGTAGACCGTGGCCAGTAAGGAAACAAACACAAGGACCAGGAGCGAGATGAGACAGAAGCAACATGTTGCTAAGAAGCTCCCCGCCCAATAGGAAGCCTTTGATCTCCGTGATGAAGAGGATGAAAAGCCCCTATCTATCTCCTCCCCACTCTCTTCCTCTCCCTCTCCCAAGCCTCTTCTCCCCTCCCTCTCCTGCCGCCTCTCTCATCTCTTCAACTGCCTCTCTCCCCACATCTTATAAGTTCTTATATCTCTTTTCCTCCCCCACCTTCATGATACTTTATGATACCTGAATGCTTTGATCAAGGAACTGATCAGTGAAGGAAAAGCCAACGATCTTGGAGTTATTACCAACGACAACCGTGAACTGAAAGAGCACATTAAGATTAGATAATACTTTAGAGCAAGTAATGAGTGGGATGATAATGAGGTTTGTGTTATTACGAGAGATATAGAGTTGAATATATTAATCTTTAATGTATATGAAACAAGCATAATTAAATGGTGCAAACCAGTATAACCACCAGGTAAGTCAGCTCAAATAAGTGACTAGAAAGAACTCCAAAAGCACTTTACGGGGAAAACTAAAGGCAAAAAACACCTGAATCATCTTGAAAAGATAAAAATGTTGCAACTGTACAGTCGTGAAAGAACGAATGAGGGGAAAATTCGCTCACACACACACACAAGCACATACACACAACACTCACACACAAACACTCTGTCTCCCTATCTCTCGTCAGAATCATGATCCTCAATTCTCTGCTGTTTTGGATTTTCGCTGACAGAATGCCTGTGAAACTGTCTCCGTCTATCCATCTTTCTGTCAGTTCTTCTCTGTGTCATTGTTCCACCTGTCTGTCTATACGTATATCTGTCAGTCTGTCTCAACAGTTGCAGGTGAGAGCCGCGCAACACAGCGTGACAAACCTTCCCACGGTGGATTGACCCTATAGGTAAAAGGTCAATGTATAAAGTCCTCGGCTGACCCCGGAGATGCACACGACCTTTCCCTCGACCCTGTGGCTTGACTTGCACCTCTCCTGACCTTTTCCGACTCCCGCTGATAGAATGTGTAGGACAAAGAGCAAACATCCTATAATAGTCTTGAATGCATTGCTGCCTCCATTCTAGTCGTTCATCCTGGGTCCTGATGTATACATTTCTTTGGGAAGTGAATTCTTCGCCTTTGCCACAGTTCGGCCATAAGTCCCCATCTCTCTTCCCCATTATCTTTCTCCACCCCATCTTAAGCTCCACACTTCTCCTCTCCCCTCTGTGTCACTGTACTTCTTTAGCCCATTCTATGTCACATGATTTCCCATCCCATTCTATGCCTTCATCTCTCTCCCATTTCTCACATTCCTGTGGTCATTAAAGTCTGTTACTGACCTAGCTCTCTCTCTCTCTCTCTCTCTCTCTCTCTCTCTCTCTCTCTCTCTCTCTCTCTCTCTCTCAAGCGCACACATACACCAAGAAGCAGTGTTGCCCTTCCTGTGTTACTCCAGGCTTCCCTTGTGTTCCATTGTCCCCAGCAGTGTTGCCATCTGCAATCCAATATCACTGCAGTGTGTTGCTGTGTCTTCATCTATACTCTCTTATTCTGTTCTTTATTATATTCATTCCCTTTATGCATCACCTTCATCTTCTCTTTGCATTATTCTTTTTTTATATGATAATCACTGTCTTTTTTATTTGTTTTATCTTTTTAGCTTTTTGTTCTCTCTTCCCATTTTTTTTTATTTCTCTATTTTTGTTTTGCATTTCATTCCCACTTTACTATTTTCCTTTCAGTTTTCTCTTTTCCTCTGTATTCTTTTTCCAATTTCTTTCCCTGTTTTATCCTTCTTTACGTTTCCTTTCTTTCCTAATGATTCTTTTACGTTTTCTCCCCTGTATATATATTTCTATTTTCATTCTCCCCTTCATCTTTTTTACAGACTATTTCCTTTTAGATTTCCATTTTGTTTACCCTTGTACAACTTTTCGTTTTCTTTCTGCCCAGAACTTTTTCCGCCTTGAATTATTTACCAGTTGCTCTCTCCCCTTTACGTATTTACATATTTTCCTTTTCCCCCCTTACACTTTTCGACGTTGTCTTTCTTTTTCAAGACTTATTTTCATTTCATCCGTTTAATTTTACACATCTTCTTAATTCTATTGTATCTAAAGCTCAGTCTTCAAAATGATATTCGACATTTTCCTTTCAAGTTTACTTCCAAACTGCTTGGAATACGAATAATAGTTTGGAGTTCTGGATTACCACTCGAGTGTTTACTGGAAGGCATGTTGTAGTTATTTGGGTTGATATTAAAAGATGGAGGAGACGCAATACCATGTACGATGCTATGGCTGGTGGGAAGCGGCTGTGTGGGTTTTGTGTTGCAGATCCGGGGTTCGATGCTGGAGGCTGGTTGCTGGGTTTGCTGCTGGAAGTAGAGGCGCTGTGATACTTGGTGTTGCCTTACAAACACTCACTCATGATTTAACGCCAACGCTTCCAGGACGTCTTGATCCAGGAGCTCATGACACTCCGTCTCCTTCACGCCTTGTCGCACCTTTCTCTCTTTCCAGTCGCGTGCCTCGCCGTCTATTGTTCCAGGTTCCAGCGACTCCCTTCATCCGTATTTTCCAGCCACTGTGTCTCATGTCTTTTGGCTCTTTTTTCCTTTACAAATCCAGTTTTTTTCCAGTTTTTCCTTCTAATATGTATCTCTTTTCCATTGCCGTTCCTCTCACCTTTCCAGGCCTCTCCTGAGTTAGTTGTAGGCATTTAGGGCCGGTCTGGAATTGTCTTCGACACGGCAACCATGCCAACAAAAAACAATATTCTCTCTTAATGAAAGCCATCAAGATGATTATTTTGTGACGTCATAAATGTCCTCATAAAATCGCATCTATATGTAAATCGTCTCGAGCAAGAGAGGCTCCCATCCGACGTTGGCCAGAAAGGCTGAAACCGCTGTCTAAACTTTTAGGTTGTCGACTTAAAGACCCATTTTGCTGGGGCTTATCATACTGATAACAAAGGTCATTGGACGCCAAGGGCGATCTATGTACCGCCGTTTTATGTCAGAGGCGAAGTCTTCCATCGGAGATGGATTCCATGCATTTCAGTATTTCATATTTTGTTATATTCAGAAATAAGACACCAATATATGTCTCATTTTTCCATGAATCATGTATTTTTGAGTGTTTGAAATACCGTACGTGTGTATGGATAGTATCTCAAGTGCCATTGTATGGGTTAGACTGTAGGTATATGTATGGCAATGCACCACAGTCATGATGAAGAAAAATACGTCTTCAGATAAAATCAAGCTTGTTAGTTTATCCATTGTTTTCACCACGCTGTTTCCAGCTACATCAACATCTGTTCTGCCGTTTCTGTCAAATTAAGAGCATGACTCAGTATCTGCCTTGTGTCAGTTTCCATCATGTTTGTTTGGTAGTCTCTACGTGTGACCAGGTACCATACATGCGTCAGGTCTCAGGTACCATGATCCGTACCAGCAGGATGTACGGGTCTTGTTGGGTTCGTCTTGCTCGAGGGTCGTACCGCCACGTTCCACAAGCGCTGAAGTCACTCAGCCACGATCTTGTGGATCCTCTTGGCTGTTTACATCAGCCATTGGCATCATCCCCGGCCAACAGGATCCAATCGCGGCTCTCACTGGCGGCCGAGGCATCTGCGGCCTCTCCTATTGGTCACTAAAACCATCTGTTCTGGCCCCTGATTGGACACTGGATTCTCGGTACGAAGGGAAAGACTTCGTCCCTAACATCCAGAGCCAAGAATTGCTTATTACGACGTCTGCAGCCGTAAGATATACCGTGGGATGTTCAGGGAAGAATTTGAAAATACGTACAAGGCAGACCAGAGCAGATAGGGTGTGGGGACTCCGTAGGTTTTTCAGCCGTGGCCTCGAGCAGACTGAATGACTGTGGGGGTAGAAGACCTCTACTGAAAGGATTATAATTCTCATTATAGATGTAACACTATATGAGACGGGGAACGGAAAACGGAAAGTAATATCTTCAAATATATATATATATATATATATATATATATATATATATATATATATATATATATATATATATATATATAT
>JAYMFT010411290.1:0-18232 GCA_038088735.1 Panulirus argus | reverse complement strand
CTCTTTCTATCTTCTTTTCCCTTCCTCCTTTTGATTCAGCAATTCCCCTTCCTTACTTCTCAAATCAACATTTCCACTCTTATATCCACCTCCTTCCTCTTTCACCTCCTTCCAGTATAGTTTCTTATTATCCCAAAAATTTTCACTTAACTTTCTTCCAAAATCTTCATCTAATCTTTCTTTGCTTTCCTCTATGAGCTTCTTAACATTCTGCTTACATATTTTGTATTCTTCCCTCCTCCTTTGCTGAATTTCCACTGGAACATTCCTACTGAGCAATCAACCAACTGCCTTTTTGTTCTCTTCCACAGCATTTCTAATCTGTTTTGTAATTACAGAGTTTGTTACCAGACTCTAACAAGGGACTTCAGAGCTTAGGCAAGTGATAAGAAACTTTTTGCTATGTAAAGTAAGTGGCAATCTCTTTCAATTAAACGAGCAAGTTATATATTTTGCAGTTTTTGTGGAGGTGAGGACCTGGGAGAAGTGGAGGTATGATGTAAGGAAGAATGGAGAAGTGAAAGTGTTGGTAAGCGAGATGATGAATTAGGAAGAAAACAAGGAGTTCAAAGGGTGACAGAATATTTAGATGGAAGTGCCATAAAAGTTGGGATGCAATCATGTGTGAATGATGTGTTTAAAATGTATAGAGAAAGACTGTTAAAGGTTCGAGAATTAGTAGTTGGACACAAAACTGGAAGATATAAGAACAAAAGGAGAAATGTAAGATGGATGGATGAGATTAGAAAAGTTGTGGTAGAGAAGAAAAAGGCATATATTAGATTGCTCGCAAGGAATGTACGAGTGGATGTTCAACAAAGAAGAAGGGAAGAATATACAATGTGTAAGCAGAATGTTAAAAAACTGAATTTTAAGAAAGAGTAGACAAAGATTTTGGAAGAAAATTGAGTGAAAAGTATTGGTAAAATAATAAATTGTACTAAAAGGAGGTGAAAAAGGAGAGGTGGATACCAAGGTGGAAATGTAAATGTGAGGAGTAAGGAAGAGGAGTTCCTAAATCAAAAGGAGAAAATAAAAGGAATATGGAAAGAGTATTTTGAAGAACTGATGAAAGAGTGAGGCAGCAGTTGCTACAGGAATGAATGTGGAAGACAGAAGGAAAAGGATACATGTGCAGGGGTCTATAGCACAAAGCGAGGTCAAATAGGCAATAATGAGGTTGAACGTAGGAAAAGCATCTGGAGTGGATGGGGATATGGCTGAAAAGTTGAAGTATGGAGGAGAAAATGTGATAGATATATAATTTAGCATGGAAGCAAAAGGATGTACCTGAGGACTGGGTGAAAGCTATCATTGTTCATTTATTCAAAGAAAAAGGTGCTAAAGAATGCATGCAGCAATTATAGGAAATACATCTATTAAGTATATCACGAAAAGTGTTTGCAAGAATGTTGATTGCTTGTGATGGAAGTGACTGAATGCAGAATCAGTGACAGGCAAGGGGGTTTTAGGAAAAGTTGGGGATTTGTGGTGAGAATGACTGTGTAAAAACATCTAGTGATTGGTAAGAGCTGTATGCAGCTTTTATGGACCTGGAGAAAGAGTATGACAGAGTTGAGAGGGATGCCTTATGGAATGTGTTTTGGATATATGGGATAAGGGAACAACCACTGCATGGTGTAAAAGCCTTCTACAGAGTAACATATGCATGTGCAAGAGTGGATGGAGAGTTGACAAAAGTTTCAGTGTACATAAAGGTGTGAGGCAGGGTTGTGTGATGTCACCATGGCTTTTTAACACATATATGGATGGAGTGATAAGAGAGATAAAAGCAAACTAGGGAAAGGGGGGGTGCAGATCAGTGTGGTGGTGAGGTATGGTGGCTAAGGACAAGCCTATTTGCAGATGATACTTTGCTTGCTGAGAGTGGAGTTGCAAAAGGCTTAATATTGTTTTATGATGTGGCCATTGAAGGTAAATGTGAGCAAAAGCAAAGTAATTGTGTCTAAAAGGAAACAGAGTTTAGATTTGCACAGCCCTATAGAGTGAGTAAAGAAAGTGTACTAAACCATGTTATAGATATGGGGGAGGAAGACTGAAAGAAGTGACAGAATCTAAATATTTAGGATCTCTCTTGGGTAAATTTAGTGATATGGAAGGAGAGCATTACAGGGTAAAAGAGTCATTGGGTCCCTTAATAAAATGAAGAGAAGAGGTGTAAGCGTGGAGATGAAGAAAACATCAAGGGGTACCATAGTCCTTCTGACCCTAACCTATGCAGTCTAAACCAAGACATATTATGAGTCGTACAGGTCAAGAATCTAGGCTGTGGAAATGAGCTACTAGAGAGGAGCATGTGGTATGACTACATGGAATGAACAAAGAAATCTGGGAGAAGATGAGACATTTAGCATGGCAGGCAATGAAAAGGAAATGAATTGTGGAGTGGTAGAGTTGGTGAAATGTAATAATCTGAGGCAGTTTGGGCATGTGGAAAGAATACTAGCTAGGGAGTTTACAAGTAGAGTGCATGAGAGTATGATTAATGGGGATGGTGAAAGAAGAAGATCACCTGTGATCTCAGAAAACAGAGTGGAAGAGTACTGCAGGGAGAGAAATGGTGGAAGAATGCAAGGAATGTTGTATGCTAGGGAGGCATGTACGGACAGGGACTGTTTTGCTCTGGCTACCCCTTGATAGGAATTCCTAGAAGGAACAGGTATTAAGAGATATAAATAGATAAGTAGAACATTAAGAATTATGGTCTGAATATACTGTAACCTTATGAGGGTGTTTTATATATTTAAGGCAGGTTCTTAATACAATGTGTGCTATACTGTATATATAATTATATAATAATGTATTAATCCACTCAATAAATTTTTACATACTTTACTGCTGTTTTCTGCATTAATGAGGTAGCACAAGGAACACACGAAGAAAGGCTGAATTCATTCACATCAAATCTCTGGCTGTTATGTGCAATGCATTGAAACCACAGGCCCCTATCCTTAACCAGGCCTCTAACCTTAACCAGGCCCCACAGACCTTTCCATGGTTTCATCCAGCCACTTTAAATGTCTGGTTGAGTCCAATGACAGCATGCTGATCCTGTTATACCACACTGTTCCAATTTTCTCAATCTTATGCAAACCTTTCACTCCCCTGCATTTTCAGGTCCAGATCACTCAAAAATCTTTTTCACTCCATCCTTCCATCCCCACAATTTGGTCTCCCCATTCTTCTTTTCCTTTCCACTACTGAGACATATATTCTGTCTGTCAACCTCTCCACACTCATTCTCTCCATATGTCCAAACCTTTTCAGCACCCCTTCTTCAGCTCTTTCAAACACACTCTATCATTATCACACTTCTCTCTTACCCTTTCACTATTTACTCGTTCAACCCATCTCATACCACATAATGTTTTCGAACATTTTATATCCAACACACACACTCTAACCTGCACAACCTTATCTATAGCACATGTCTCACAACCATGCAACATTGTTAGTACTACTTTAACTTCAAATATACCCATTTTCACCCTCCCAGATAATAATCTCTCCTTCCACACATTCTTCAATGCTCCAAAAGCCTACACCTCCTCAACCACCATTTGACTCACTTTTGCTTCCATGGTTCCATTTACTGACTTGTCCACTCCCAGGTATCTAAAACACTTCACTTCCTTCAAATTTTCTCTAATCAAACTCATACTCCAACTACCCTGTCCCTCGCCCCTGCTTTACCAAATAATCTTATTTTCATTCATATGTACCATCAACTTTCTCCTTTCACCCATTCTTCCAAACTCAATCACCCAACTTCTATGGTTTCCTACTCAAACCTTCCATCAGTGCTGAATCATCAGCAAATGACAACTGACTTACTTCCCAGGCCCCCTCATCCTCTATAGGATACATATTTGTCCCTCCTTCCAAGACTTGCATTTACCTCCCTCACCATAGTTACATTACACATCCTTGTTGCAGATCAATCTTCACTTGAAACCATTCACTTTCCTCTCTTCCTACCCACATGCACGCCTTACACTGATAAAAAATTCTCACTGATCCTATCAGCTTTTCTCACACATCATATATTCATAAGATCTTTACAAGGCAGCTCTATCAATCTATTATAAGCTTTCTCCAAATCCATAAATGCCACATAACAATCCTTCTGTTGCTTTATAGCAAACACCTGATCAATATATCCTTTACTACTTCTGAAACCACATTGTTCCTCCCCAATCTGGTGCTCTGTACATGCCTTAACCCTTTCAATCACTATCCTCCCATACAACCAGGTACATTTAACAAACATACCTCTGTAGTTTGAACACTCACCTTTGTCACTCCTTCCACAATACACGCATTTCCCCATTCCTGTCACCTCACCAAGATCCATACATACACTGAAAATCCTAACTCACCAATCAACAATAGTCACCCTCTTTCTTAACACACATATATCATATTTAATGTTACTGACACCATAAGACCTAGGTGGTACATTGATGCTCCCTTCTCTAATTTCTTTTACAACTTTGACTTTCTGAATAATGGTAAGTATGACAGGCTTCCTCTCCACAATACCTTAAGCAGCACTATCACTCATACTTTCTTGTTTTTGATGCAATTACGAGATTTCATGAGCGTCATACAAGATAACTAAGAAAAGTATGAAGGTTTATTTACATGCATTCAGACAGCAACAACAGTCGTAAGGGCAATGACAGTGCATAACAATTGGTGTAGCCAACTCTGGGAACTCAAGTTGCAAGTTGAAAGTAATCTTGAATGCACTGTAATATGGATTGCAGAAGTTATTGGATTCCTGAGGCAAAGCTTTTCAGAATTCTACCTGCATGAGATGACTCAGTTTGTGATGGCCTATCAACCTTTCAATGCCTCCATATGGATATGCAATGAAGCTCAGTGATGCCTATAGAAAGATGTCTATGCATCAAATTTCATTCCTCAGTTTCAAGGCCATGTATGGAGCCTAAGTGGTGGCTGAGGTGGCATTGAGTGATAATTTCTCCTTGCACAGTAAGTCATCCTTCAAACATTCTAAGAAGCAAATGTTCAGCTTTTAAACAGATAATTCAGCAGATGATCCTGAATTAGATGACAATGATGATCTGTCACTGAAACATCTGGAAAATAATTTTATGGACAATGACTCTTTCAGTATCAAAAGTTGACTAAGATGGCAAAACAAGGTTTTCTAGTAAAAGCTGAGGTAGTGTTAATACTGCCTGCCTGATCTTGACAAAACTGCATCTGACTGGTGTGGTTGGTAATTTCATCAAATTTTCTAGTTTGCTGACATAACAAAAGTATCAGTGAATCATACTGATTATAGCAATAAGAAAATTACTATACAAAATATGTGCAGTGACAACTCAACACTGAGTTCTTATGCTTGCATTTTTTTGGGCATCATACTGAAACATCTACAAAATTTCTTTACACTGTAACAGTGAAAATAGTGGATGAAATACATTTCTAGAGAAAGTTTTTCCATCGTTGTCATGAATACCCTTGAAAATATTTAAAGTTAAAAACATTTTCTAAAGAACTTAAAAAATGGGAGAATTCACTAAGCTCCTAAAAAGCACCCATTTCTTATTCATTTCTCTCACTACCAGATGCACAAGCACTAACAATCTTATCAACTTCTTGCAGTTTAATTTCCTTTTAACCTACATCAATCTTGGCAATAATAATTATCAACTTCTAGAAGTATACTTTCATTCGAACCTATATCAATCTTGAACTCCTTTCCTTACACACTTCAACATAGTTCCACAGTTCAACAACTCTACCCCATCCTTTTCACAGGCTGTCATACTAAGTTCCATAATATTCCCAAACAATTCTATCCCTTCTCCCTTCTACTTAGGTTCACTCAGAGCAAGAACATTCAGTACCCCTCATCAAACAGAGCAACTATCTCTCCCTTCTTCTAATCCTGATTACATTAACACACACACATGCACCCTAGCCTGAGCCTTTGAGGAGAAATCCTCACATGGCTCCTTCCTCTGTTCCTGCATTTTGGAAAGTGACAATACATGGAAGGAAGGATTTCCAGCCCACCACTCATCTTTGTTAGTCACCTCTTTCAACATATAAGAGTTAAGTCGGCAGTTTTCTCACTCCCCTAGTCACAGGGATAGTAATATTCAGTATAATGTATACTTAAATTTTCTCATTCAACATCATTCAGATGGGTCATGAACCTATATTCCTTGGCTCATCATGCTCTACAATTATACAAAATAAAATAAAAAATTAATATAACATACCTGTTCTTCTTCTGAAATGTAAAAATTCGACTCATGTCAAAAGAAACTGTGCCTGACAAGAGATCGTACATAGTAACATCCAATGATGTGCTACTTTCTGATTTGGGAAACATCTTTTGGAGGTAAGGCAACTTCATTACAACTCCATCTGCCACTTGTTTTGGAGACATATTATGTTTGGCAAGGATAGACCACAGGAGGTAAATCTCTTGATCTTCAATATCTGGTTCATTATTTACATCATAATCAAAGAAATCTTGTAATTTCTTGGTTGGAGCAAAAAGCATTGACAGAAAAACTGGGAACTGCAGCTCTTGAGGATTTTGACATGTTTCACTAAGAACTGCAAGATTTCTCAAACTCAAATCATATATTGTTTCCTCGCCTTTTGTTTTCAGGAGCTTTGTGAATGGGACAATCATACTAGCCCAAGATGGCAGTCCCATTTTCTCTAATGCTTTGCCCTCAAAGGCATCTGAAGAGAAATTCTTGACATAATCATAAGCTGGTAACACAAGGTCATGAGCCCCAAAGAATTCCATGATTACTGTGTGTATGTAACTATCTGAGACTTGGCAAGTATGGCTTCCATTGAAATCAGCTATTAGTTCAAAAGACCCGGAAACAAGCAGCCTTTTCATTAGTAACTCAGCTTTTTTTTTTTCACTTGTCATGAAGACTCCACATCTAGCCAAAATATTTAAAAGTAATTCAACAAATGGTTCTTTAGCAATTACTATGAGATCTATCATACACTGTGTAATTGGCTTAAACAGTTCACCAGACCAGAGACTGTCCCTGCAGTCATAAGCCTCAAAACTCTGCACACTCCAAGAATCATCATCAAGTAACTGAGAGCAAGAATCTAGGGAGTCATAGGACTGAACAGATGATTCTACATCACTTGGATAAAGCGGTCCACTAAGTAAGTTGAGTCCGGCAAACTTTGACTCTAATGTGTTTTCTTTTTTCTCATTTCTGTCAATACTTTGTTTTTCTGAAATGAATGATCTCACTTGCAGGCCTCTGGGTGACCTAAATTTGGGATCGACCCAAATAAGCTCTTCACTCTGTATAAATTCAGAATCATTCAGGTCTATCTCTTGCCCATGAAATTCTTTGAATATCCATCGTTTCAAGTTCTTCAAATCATGTTGATAGAGAAGGTACTGCCACATTACATCTGCATCCACATTTTCTAAAATCTCTGCATCTGTGTGTTTAAATAGAGGAAAAAAATCATTAGTCATTTCTTGGAAATGAGACCAATAAACCATGAGAAATCGTATATTCTTAAAAATATGAATAGTTCTTACTCACTCCTTGTTACTCTGGAGAGACACTCACACACTCACTCACACACACACACACACATACACACACACACACACATAAAAAAAATGTCACTATTCTACAGACCTCACTTATTAAAAATTTGTATACTCATGAAAATTTTCAAGAAACTGAGGGATTTGCTCACACAATATCACCAACTCAGAGGTTTACTTTCCATATAATGATTATCATTAGATGAATTGAAGGTGTAAGAAAGCCTTTATATAACTGAGCCATCCAGTGGAAATGTGAATCTAGTCAATGACACTAAAGAGACAGATAAATCTAAAAAATCAATTCTAAATTACTAAAGACAGATAAATCTATAAAATCAATTCTATATTATTAGAAACAAAAAGAGGGAAAAAAAAGAAGTGAAATGGTGCTTATCCCTTTCAGTGTGGCAGACAGTAGAACTGGCACCCCCTTTATGTGCAAGAGGTTTACAAAAATCAAAAATTGAAGTTTAGTTTTGAAAAAAATTTTCTTTGTAGCAGTGTTTAAGAGCAAACAAGAGCATTCTTACTGAATATCAGGGTCTGGTTCACTCTAGATATCCAGATAATGGTGAGGAAAGCTTGGTTATGACTAACCCTTCCTGGACCAAACCACAATTCAGCCTAACTCAGCCATGCAGCAACCACCACAAGGTGTTGCCACCCATGTTACTCTTGCCAGATCATACCTCCCTCAAACTTGATTACAGGATGCAATGCCAACCCCACAGCAGACATAAAAATGCTCAGAGAAAAGGCTTTTAAACACAGGAAGGGATGGCTGGGCAGGGTAAGGAAAAGAGAAATAATTGCATGCACACATTGACTCAGAGAGAGGTAAGGAAAAGAGAAATAATTGCATGCACACATTGACTCAGAGAGAAAAGTTTTTTGAAAGTTAAACCTAAATTTCTTTCTTCTGCATTCAGTCTGTGAGCAAATGAAATATACACACTTGAAGGAAGGGGGTCAGAAAGAGGACTTTGAGTAATTATAAACTAGTGACTTGGCAGAGAGCTTGAAACAGATTCTCTGGTTGGGAAAATCCCAAGAACGAATGAAAGGATGCCCACTTAAGACAGGAGGGGGAAACAATGGGCTTTTCTATAAGATTAAAACCTTTGCAATAATTCAATTTCATTCATTGGTGCCTTGGTAGAGAGTTGGAAACAGACTCTCTGGTGGAAGGAACACCAAGATCCACTCTCAAAACAAAGGTACCATTTAATGAATGTGGAAGACGAATGCAAAAGTCCCCTTCTCTTAATTTTCTCTTACAAAAAATTCCTGAGGAAGACCCAGGAATAGGCCAACTTTCTTAAAGCAGGTGTTTCAGCCTACAGGTCAGTTTATGTCAGTATGACAAGTTTTTGACCAATAAACATATACTTCTCACTAAGAGGGGTTCCATGGTTCCAGAATATACAAGCACGTGGTATTCTTTGTAATCTTACAAGACATCCAAAACCCTTGGAAATTTCAATGGGCACAGGAAACGATGTTTTCTTGATGAAATTTTACATGACTGGATGATAATGGAAGTATTTCTAAACCTAACAGTTTCCTATATTTGCCAAAAACTGGGGTTTGGATTAATTTTGGCATATAAAAGCTCATTACAAAAAACAAGAAGATTCTTGTGTCTAGACAGAGCACATAATTCACTAGATTTACCAGAACCAAAGGCTAAAAGGAAAAGTTTTCATAAGCTGGCTTTGTGGGGCTGCATTATCAGAAGAGTTATTAGACTAAATAGGTCTAAAACTTTAGCAAGTTCTCACTTGGCTGAAAGGGAGAGGTAATTGGTTTCTTCAAAAAGGACCTGAGAAGTTTATCCCAGAAAAGGCCTGATGAATTCATCCCAAAACCCACAGAAAGGGGTTCTTGATAGGCACTCTTTTAAGATGCTATCATATTAATAGCCATGTATTTATCATAAAACAGGTTAGAAAAATAATCTAGACATGGCTTTTAGAGCTTCAGTATAATTAGCATCTTTCAAGATGGTCTGAAAGCACTTCCATGCATACTGATACTGCCTTTGAGTAAGTTAGTTAAGTAAAAGGTCATCTGATAAGTATTCTCCAAACTTCTGTCTGTAGAATTGTTTGAGAAAATCCATTCTCCAAACTTCTGTCTGTAGAATTGTTTGAGAAAATCCAAACATGTAGATTCCAAAATTCAGAACTTTGAGGTCAGGGTCCTAAAGAAAGGCCTGGAAGAATTAAAGGGATCAAATGAAGTGTCCAGCAAAGATAAAAGAGTCTCTGGTACCTGGGTCGCTTGTCTCACCTGGGACCGACCAATGTCACTTAACCCTGAAAAGTGGTTAGTTTTAAAAGAAATGGGTCCAGATCAACTGGGGTTGAAAATAAAAATGTGGTTCTGTAGATTCAAATCTAAGAGCAGTGCATATAATGCCACTGCTTTTATGTCTAAAATTGGTAAAAACATAACTTAGAAGTAATGTACTGGCCATGGTGAACAGGTCCACTTGAGGCATTACTCCTATGGCAAAGATCAACTTCGTGGCATCTTACCCTATAGACATCTCTGTTTTGTTCTTGAGAGGGCTTCTGCCCTCTCTTAGATAAGAGGTTTGGATAATTAGGTTTTTGGACACCGACAGTCAAAGATTTTCTTCAGTTAACTGTAACAAGGAAAGAGACTTGCCATAGCCTTTGTTTGTCACACATTAGACAGCCACAGCATTGCCCATCAGGAATGAAATCCCAAAATGAGGTTTCAGTATTGACTGTGAGATGAAGAAACATGGAAACAGCAGTTCCTCTTGTTGATATCTGAGGCAGATTAATTGCCTAATAGGCCTGGGGCTGATTGATCCAAACTTGTTCATGCTCATTACATTACATATATGATTATGATCCTGTGTATGAAAAGGAGATCACAAGAGACTGAGATATCAAACATTCACCTTGCAACTGGCGCAAAATTCTGCATGTAGCATCAAAGAAGAAATAACTGTTGGCATGTACAATTAACCTGCTTCATCAATGAGATGATGATATTGCATTTACCATATTTGAGTGGGCCTTTGTTGTTTGGTGGGTTTGCTTTCTTTGCTGGGCCTATGTTAGTTACTGGGCCTATGTTCTTTGATGGGCCCATGTTGTTTTGTGGGCCTTTATGTCTTGGTCAGCTTATGTTCATTGGTGGAACTGGGGCTGCAGTCCCATTAACCTCCCCTGCTTAATCTACTACTTGCTGATATGCTAAGATTCCTCAATTTCTACCAAAGAGCCTGCAGCTATCTGACTCTCTGATGAATAGAAATCCCAACCCTGGTTTGATACATCTGCCAAAACTTCAAAGAAATCAGAGGGCTCCTCCAAGATGTAGCTTTTTGGAGATTCTTTATGTTGGTCTACTGAATAAAGGACTTGGGGAATCTCCATCGGGAGGGCTCTTGGAGGTCTCTGTTGGTTGTGGGAAGCAGAGTGTTCTGCTAAAAGGAAAACATTTTAGTCTGTATCCTTACAATATTGTTGCACAGTGCTGCAAAACTGAACTTTCCCATAATGCTTTCCAGATGATGTGACACTGAGGTCTGGAACTGTGAAAAAGGTGCAGCATCTGTATAATCTTGAGCTTTGTCCTCAAGGAGACAAAGAAACCCAGTCTGTATATTTCATTCTAAACCATGTAGAGATCTGGCTGGGAAATAAATGGAAATTTGTCCTGGATTACGATAAAACTGGTCTACTGGCACGTCTTTATGACCTAAAGTCCTTGCTTGGTGTATTCCTCTTCTGAAGGTGTCATCACCTGAATATCATAAAGAAAAGCTAAAATTATCACTATGGGGGATGTAAGTTGTGGAAGTAGGGATGATTTTACTCAGGAAGAAATTCATGGGGCTGTGCATAAACTGAAGGTACCATCTTGGACTGCCATATCCATGTCCCAATCTTAAATGACAAAAGCCTCCTCATTCTGAAATGTGTTGGAAACGTGTCAATAGGCATTCTTTAAATCTAGGCTAGCCATCCAGTAATTTAAGTGTAATGACTTGTGGGCACTTTGTAAAGTGGTCATTTTGAACTCACCTGTTCATAATGTGGGTATCTAGATGAGACAAACTTAATTCTTTTCCTGTCTGACTTTTTCTTTTTTTTTTTGCTGGAAAAAGTGCTAATAGAAACTGTCCCAATTGCAGGTTCTATGGTAATTTTGATGAACATCTCAACCAGGTATTCCATGATCTTTCTGCTTAACATCTCTACCATGTATTATTGTAAAGAAGAGTTGAGTGTTGTCTAGACACTACCCTGGACTGGGGTGGTTTAGATTTTCACTCCAACCCAGACTTTTTAACATTAGATACACCAACATCAAACTATCAAAACTCATGAAGTACCAATGTAGAAAAAGACCCCTGATCGACCAAGAGGTAATGTGAGATTTTCTTTGAAGGCTAAGACCAATGGTCCCAAAAGGATCATCTTAAAAAAGTGATCCTGCCTCTGGTTGAGAGAAGTTTAGATGTAAAAAAGTTTTTCTCTTTAAGGGAGAAGGAATTGAACAAAGAATTTCTAATGATATAAAGCACTAGATCAGCACTAGATGGGCCTGAACAACTTGTGTTTGGTTTTTGCCTTATGCTCCAAAGGAACCATAAGGTTATGGCTTGAATCTAGGACAAAGGCACTGAGGATTAACATGCTTTAAAACAATTGTAATCCTACAAGTGAATGAAAAAGAACAAAACATACCATCCACATGTTGGGATAAAAAATACCTACATAAGGAAATAGCTAGTTTTATTGTTAAGACTAATCTCCAAATTCTAACTATTCTGGTAAAGGGAGTCAAGAGGACCTCAATTATGCATTGAGGACAACTACAAGGGATATATAAAGTAACCAAAGGTGAAAAAAAATCGCCTGGTTAAAGCTATTCATCTAATGAAATGCTTTTGTAATGCCAAAAATAACTCAGGTTTCCAAAACCCTGTATCCCAGAACCTCATGGTATATTGGTAGTGGTATGGGACTGCCACTTATCATGGGTTAAGAATCAACTTATCCAACTAAGAATAGACAGTGTGATTTTCATATGCAAGTTACCCCTAAGACTCTAATTCAGTGAAAGACAAAACGTCCATGATATAACAGCTCCTCCTCCCTCATATCAAAAAACTGTAAGGCATTTGCCTAACAAGCACCAACCAAGGTCAGTGGAACAGAACTGGCAGAAACCAGTGTTGAAGGAGTATCGTTACATGAGTACAATAATGGGACACCATTCTAGTCCTTAACTGTAATGTAACTCCCTCTTAACATGCTAGAAAAAATTCAAAACTAGATCCATAGACAACCTAAAACCAAAAACACACTTTGAACAGGCCATGAACATGAAGGAGACTGAAAGGAAAGAAGAAAGTGTGGGAGAAAAGCCTGACCTAAACTACCTCACAAACTTCAGCAATAATATTGTCATACAAACTAACAAAGGAAAACAGTCTTCCAATACATGTCCTAATGAAAGATTCACTGAGGATTCTCCTATTCACCACATGATTATGTAAGAAGGTTAAGAGTGTGGGGGAGGAATGGAGGCAGGGTGAGGCATATCACATGTAATACCAATACCACCCAGCGTTCCTTCCCCAAAACACTAAAATACTTAACACTAGAACAGAGTTAAACAAAATGAATAACAACATCAAACCTCAAATATGTTTACATGAACTAGTAACAAACTTAAAAGGTTACTGATCCATAATCATTCAGTGGTCAGTCAACAGCAAATGAGGTGTGCGTGTTAGATGCAAACCCAAGAAGTGTGAGAGAGGTATGATTTAATGGGATAAGCCTGAGTGGCACCATATCCCAATCTGCCTGAGGAGCACCTCATTTGCTTGTGGGCTGACTATAGAGGAGAGAAAAACGAAACTTTCATGCTTTTCCTGACAGTAAATAGAGTATTATCCCCTGATTACAAAGCTGTATGATTCATCTGAGTGCAGCCATCTAAACAGCTACTACATAGTTGAAGAATTTAGGTGATGGTGGCAAAGTAAAGTTGGCAGATACATAAATATATTAGTGTGATTTGCATTATCAATTGAGTTTTCTTGCTTCCATTACATCATCACAGGCACTTTTCAATTTATGCAATAATTAAGTTCTTGAAAATGATCTGGAAAATCAAAATCACATCCATCATACAAAGTAAAGAGAGCAGATTCGGGGTTTTTGCTATTGACAAGACATTATCGAGTTTATACGAGTGAAAAACTACGGTATACAGTTACCACAAAATATATATTGATATGATACACATAATGTACAATGAATTCTAGTAAATAAAAGCAGAAAATAACAAACTTAATCACAACACTTATATTCACTTTGGGGCCTACCTGTGGACAGGAAGCTGTGGTTTCAGTGCATTACACATGACAGCTAAAGAATGGATACGAGCGAATGAGACCTTTCTTTGTCTGTCCCTGACGTTACCTTGCTAATTCAGGAAATGGTAATTAAGTATGAAAAAAAAAGTTTACTGCTGTTTCTGAATTGCTTGCTGGTGTGATGGAGAGAGAGGGGGTGAGTTGGTATTACTGGGGAAGGGGGTTATCTGGGTGAGATGTCATAATTGGCCAAGGTGGTGGTGATGGTCAAGTGGGTTCAGATATTACATTACCAGGTGTTGATGGCCAGTCCTCTTACGAGTGTCCTTTTTCTCCAAAAAGAAATCTAGTGTTATCTGTTTAGCTGTCACTGTCTTCTCATGATGGATTTCTTTGTAGCACCTTATGTCAGCTTGAACATTTTGGGACACTCTTGAAATGTGTTTGGGTAATCTTCATCAAATACAGTGAAAACTAAGTCAATGTAGTGAAATGTTTAAGCTTATCTCTTGCTACCCAGAGACTGCATTTACTCAACCTCCCCTTCTTCTGCCACCACCTCCTCCTGGCATCCCTTCTCCAGTTGAAGATCTTCATTTGAGAGCTTTTCCTTATGTGATTCTAGCAATCCCTCCTACTTAACCTCATCAAAACCAACTTTTTTCATCATTTCCACAATGTTTGCAAGCATTCTTGACATGTCAATGTCGATCTTAATACCTCAGGATACATGAACAAATTGAAGGCAAAGCTTCTGCCACACACCCTAGTGATTTCCTTCTAAACCTTATCAATGATCATGATGGTACCTCTGATGGTGAGGGACATCCAGAATTCCTTCACAGTCATCTGGTCATTCTCTGTAGCCTTCATAAGCTTTGAATATGTTCTATATAAAAAGATGGCCTTGAAAGAAAATATCACCCCTTAGTCCATTGGCTGGATTAGAGATGTAGTGTTGAGCAGAAGACTCCTTTGATGTTTTCACAAATGCCCTGTATTGGAGGTGGATGGCCAGCAGGATTATCAGTCTTGAAATCTTTGCACAGTACTCCTTCAGTTCTACAAGGAGCTTTGCCACAAAATAATTGAAGAAAATTTTGCCTATTATCCAACCCTTCAAGTCTGAATAATAAAAGGCAGGCAAAAATTGTGTCATATATCTCTCAAGAACCCTGGGATTTTCTGAAAGGTAGACCATAAAATGGTTTAAGCTTATAATCACCTTCAGCACTGCCTTTCTTAAGTAGTGTGTGTCAATCCTTGGCAGCTTTGAATCCTGGTGCAGTCTCCTCTTCACAGGAAATGTACATTCTTGATGGCATTCTCTTTCAAAATAATCCAGTCTCGTCCACGTTCAAAAACTACTTAAAAGAATCCATCCCCCACTTGATGATACTCTTGAGGGTTCCTGGGAAATTATTAGCAGCAATGATATCAGCAGAGGCAGCCTACCTACATATCTTGATCTTATGGCCATTGCAGCATTTCCTAAAATTTATGAGCCAATCATAACTTGCCTGAAATGTTTTCACTGCTCCTTCTTCCACTGCCATGTCATCGTATATACTCCAAGCCTTTGTTTGTATCACAGGCATGCTTTCGGAAACATTTCCATGAGTTTGGTGTCTGATTCAAGAGCTCAACATTTATTCCATTCTCTCCATAATCAAATTTTGGGAATATGAGCATTTAGATGCAATGATTAATGTTCCACTCTTGGCACTCTTCTTAATTTTCTCTGCACTATCATGAATAGTCCATAAAGCAGATTTCAAGCCCAAGGGCATGTTTACTCTCAGTTGTTCATTCACATCTCTCCTGACCTTTGAGGACATCATCTTAACCTCAGTGATGATGGCCTTATGCTTCTTTTCACCAAAGGTACCAAAAGAACTCAAAAGATGCTTTGGTGGCTTCTGCCTGACTCAACTGTCAATGAGAGGGAGGGCTCTGGCAGCAGTGGTACTGGCCCCTCCTTCATTCTTTCCGTCTCTGTTAGACCTTCCTCTTTTGCCGTTCACTATATCAACATTCACAGTCTCTTTAGTAACCTCTCCTCAGTTGAACACCATCTGTATAACACCTTTCCTAGTATCTTACTTTTCTCTAAGACACAGTTATCTAATGATGTTCTCACTAGTACCTTTTTCATATCTAACTATAACCTCCACACATGATTCCAGTTCAAAGGTAGTGTTTGTGCTTATTCCAACATCTACACATCTGTTGCATGTCTCAAGGACCTTGAGTACCCTAACTTTGATGTTATGTGGCTCAAGGTCTGTCTCCCTACTACCACACTTTTCCTCTGTTTAACCTATTGCTCTCCTAATTCTACAAATTTCATGTTTTCTTTTGACTATCTAAACTCCTGCCATGAGACTGTGACATCCTCTCACCCACAAGTAGAGATCCTCCACCTTGGGGATTTCAACATTCACCATAGGAAATGGTTAAATTCCTCCCATACGGATGGTGGAGGGATTGAAGCCCTCATGTTCTCCATTCTCAATGATTTAGAGCATATTATTTCCCACCCCACCCATGTTCCTGAAGTGCTACGATCACTCTCCTAATATTCTGGATTTGTTTTTTCCTCTAGTCCATCCCACTGTAAGTACATAATCTGGCTCCCAATTGGTTCATCTGATCACACTCTCATAAATGTAAGTATTCTAACGGTACCTCCCATTCCAGCAGCCCCTTCTAAGCATTAACACTGGCACTTCAATAAACCTGATTGGGGTAACTTATTTAATGTCTTTTCTGACTTTCCTTCGGTAAATCAATGTCTCTAGTGATGCATCTGTCTCTGCCAAACACAAAGCAGAGGTTACTCTTGTGCATATGGAAGCATTTATCCCCACTTCCTCCAAGACAACATATTCATCTAATCCATGGCTCAACCAATCCTGTTCTGAGGCCATTCAGGCAAGGAATCAGGCACATCAAGCTTGAAAAACTCTCCCTTCTCTAGTTCTCATTGAGCTTTATCACTGCCTGTAGTCACTGCAAGCATATTACCTGTGAGGAAAAGCAATCCTTTATTCAAAGGAGGTGTGATAACCTCTCCTCGATACCCACTGATAGGTCTTTCTGGTCTTTAGCTAAGGGCATCTCTAACATCTGTTGCTCTACCTTTCCTTCACTTTTCTGTTCTGATGGTACTATAGCTGTCTCTTCCCTAGACAAAGCAACTCTCTTTGGTTCCAGTTTCTTCTTTAACTCCACCTTGGATGACTCTAACATTCTTCACCCCCTAAGGCTCTTCTTACTAATCCTATGCCACTTTCTGTAATCTCTTTTTGGACTGTCTGAAAAGCACTCCTCTCTCTGGACACAAGCAAGGCTTATGGTCCTGATAGCATCCATCCCCATGTACTGAAACAGTGTGCCTCTGATCTTGCACCTGAGTTTGCTCACCTGTTCGATTTCTACTTAAAAATCAGAACTTTTCCTTCTCCTTGGAAGCATGCATTGATACATCCCATCACTAAGAAAAGTGACCATTCTGACCTCTCTAACTATCGTCCTATTGGTCTGACATCAACCATTTCCAAAGTCTTTGAATCTCTCCTCAACTTCCATGTCTTTAAACACCTTGAAAATCACAGTCTTCTCTCTGATCACCAGTATGGCTTCTGTAAGGTGAGATTAACTTGTGATATTCTTACCTATCTTATCAATGTTTAGTCATCATCCCTGAAAGATTTTGGAGGTCATGTGTAGTTGCCCTTGACATATCCAAAGCTTTAGACAGGGTGTGGCATTGGGGTCTCATCTCTAAGCTCCCTCTTTTGGCTTCCTTCCCTGAGTTTGCTCCTTCAAATCAAGTTTCCTCTGTGGTGTCTCTCAAGGTTTTGTCCTGTCCCCTATACTTTTTCTCCTGTTTTTCAACCATTTCCTCTCCTCCACAAATAATTCAATGCATTCATATGCTGATGACTCAACACTGCATTCATCCACATCCTTCAATTCTTCTCCCTCTTCTCTCACTTGATCTGCCTCTAATCTTGACACTGCTTCTTCAATAAACTCTGACTTAGACAGGATATCTCAGTGGTGTACACAAAATCTTGTGAAGTTTAATGCCTACGAGACCCAGTTTCTATCCATCTCTCTATCAAAAACTCTCCACAACTCTTGTCTCTCCTTTGACGGTTATGTAATTCCACCTCTTGACTCAATGAACATACTTGGTATTACTGTAACATCTACTCTTTCTTGGAAACCCCACATTA
>JAYMFT010411279.1:0-18233 GCA_038088735.1 Panulirus argus | reverse complement strand
ATTGCTTAATATAAAAAACAGGGAGGGAGAGAGAGAGAGAGAGAGAGAGAGAGAGAGAGAGAGAGAGAGTCACAGAATATTCACCAGAATATTTCAGGAACGACAGCAAAAAATCATACTCTTCAGCAGTAGGCACAGTTCACTACATAGAGCAATCATCTTTTTCTTCTTCCCAATAAAAAAAAGATAATCAGATAACATGACCTTCCAATCCTGCCCTATCATTATCATTTACTTATAAGAAACTAGTATGGACAGCCATAACACTTACATTAAGAGGAACAACCTTAATATTTGAGGCGTAGAACTATCGCCCCGATATCGGATTAATAAACGATAATTGAACAGGGAAATGTGGCTATAGAGGAGATAAGTGTATCGAGGCCCGGTTAGCGTGGTGGTGGTGGTGGTGGTGTTTGTGGAGACGAGGCAGATGGCAAAGGCGGACGAGGCCTCTGGAACGGGCGAGAGAGAGAGAGAGAGAGCAGGGAGGGGAGGGAGGGAGAGAGAAAAAAGAATGACAGAGAGAGAGAGAGAGAGAGAGAGAGAGAGAGAGTGTGGGGGGGGGAGTTTGAAGGCGAGGGTTGCATTCGACCCCCCCCAGTCTCCGGGGGGGGGGGGGGAGGGAAAGGGGTGGGTGGGTGTTTTAGGTGACTGGGGTGGAAACAGCAAGAGAGGAGTGGGAGGGAGGTGGAACTGGTTCATCATTACTGGCATACACCCACACAGACACACACACAGAGCAAAGGGCCCACCCTGGACCCGATACGCACAAATGTCAAATGGAAATGTCACAGGCAAACAACGAACACAAACACCAAATATCACACACACACACACACAAACACACGAGCACCAAACATAAATGGTAAACGCGAACGTCAGGTGAAGAGCATCAAACACACGGACGAAGTGTTGGGGTTTTAGTGAGGATAGGCAGGTCGGTTGGTCTTCCTGCCTCTCCTATCCTCATCAACCGACACGTTCTGCTGGCGAACGCTCCCTGCGAGGATGGCCTTCGCCAGCGAAAGCTAACACTGGGATCATACTAAACAGTACTAGTTTAAACAATGCAGCGATTTTTGATGAAGCGTTATTAGTGATGATTATAAATTTTCCCCACACCCTAATCAAACAGCAATTAGGAGATGGTAATTAACAATGTTTTTTTGCTTATGATATTGGCCATCGCTGTAATATAACGGTAAAGCTTCCGTGACTTATTATTTGCAAAATGAAAATGTTACGGCAGACGGGAAACGGACGCTGGAAATAATGAACTCCAGTCATCAGAACGCCAAACGTGTTTTAGCATTTTATTCGCAATTTCCTGTAAACAATTCAGGTTTTTTTTTAAAAAGTTGGTAGAAATCTCGTTTTTGGACTATTGAATTTGTGTAGGTTACTATTTTCTGATTCGCGGATGCTGCATGTGTCCAAATGGAGTGAGAGAAGAATGTTCGGTACGAGAAAAAGAACAATTATAATACTGAGGAGGGAGAGGGAGAGTAAAATGAAGAATGTGGTGAGGATTAGTTGGTGGGTAAGAGTGAATGATATCGGTCGCTGAAGAGAGACGATTGTCCGTCTAATGAGAAAAAAAAAGAAAAAAAAAGGTGGGCGACAGGACAGAACCTTGAGGAACGCCACTGCTGATAGTGTACGAGGAAGGAGTTGTTTCAAGAACAACTCCTCATAGTGGAGGAACCTTATGGGTTAGACAACATAGAGAGAAGTGGAAAAGGTTAAAAAGAAATGGAATGACGAAGCTCATCTAGTTATTGGCCAGTGATAAAGTGGACAGAACTTGAACTCAAAAGGTCCCTCTCACAGCCAGACGTGCAAGTTTGAGGAGGTCGGGGTCCTGCGAGTGTCGAGAACTCCAACCACCGTATGCAGAAAGAGGATGCGGAATATCTCTCTCCCTCTTTCCTTCCCTCCCTCCCTCTCTCTCTCTCTCTCTCTCTCTCTCTCTCTCTCTCTCTCTCTCTCTCTCCTCTTGCTCGCTCACGCTTTCAAATTAGATAACTAGATTCTATTCAAATAACGTAACATCGTTCCACTTTCTACTATCTCAGCTTCCAGCGGCATCAAAGGGAAAAAAGTTAAAGCGAAACATATCAAACATTGCTATTCTGAGGCCGTCCGGCGTAATCTTGTTATGTGGCTCCACTTCAACCCAGCGCTGCTTTCACTGGTGTTGAGGCGAGACCAAAACTTTTACTAATTTTATGTGTATTACTCTAACAGCCTTTCCAGTCCCTCGCTTACTGGAAAAAAAAGTTAAAATATTTTTTTCCCTCCAACTAGAATTTTAGGGTAAAAAATTCCGTAATGTGTTCTGTAAACGGTGTCTATGTATATGTATTTTTTTCTCTCTCTTTTCCCTTTTGGTTCTATTTTTATAGAATTCCTATAGAGGATTGTCGGCAAAATATTTTCACACATTTTTGTTTTACGTAAGACCAAGCACCATTAGAAGCGTGGCATTTATGGACATGAAAAAAAATCTCTATTTACAATATCTGGTAAATCTTTTTTTTTTCCTGAGCAATTTCTCGCCTGCTGGATTACTAAACGATATCTGAGCGAGTAGATGTGGTCATAGAACCACCGTGGGTGTGTGTGTGTGTGTGTGTGTGTGTGTGTGGGTGTGTGTGTGAGGGACGAAGCGGAAGATTGGCAGTGAGGACAGCACGGATAGGTGTGAGGGTGGTATTCAAGTGAGGAACAAACCCAGTCATCAACACCTACACTGAGGGAGGGTGCGACAGGTCCCGGGTCCACGAGACGGTTAAGTGGCCCTGCCATTACCTGCACATAGAACTAGGATACGAGGCTGGGGGAACAGCAGCTCCCTAGGATCCGCGCTACGTGCTAGGGACAGGGGTGGATGGCTAGGGGGTCGGGAGATAGCAGGGAGGATTTGGGTCATTAACAGGCACAAAGCAGGATCCGATACACAGGCTCTAGGGTGGGAGAGGGTATAGGGTGGCTAGGGTCGAGAGAGAGCATGGGGGGGGGGGGGACTGGGTCAGTATTGGCACACTGAGCACGGAGGACAAGGGGAGAAGGTCCCTGACACACACACACACACAACTTATGGTACGTACAGCAGCGTTGCTTCCAAGTACTACGGACGGAGTCTCGACGTTGAGTCTCTACGCAAAGCAAACGGTAGTGGGAACTCTCGCGACACAGACAGACAGACAGACACACACACACACACACACACACACACACACACACACACACTCCTACTCTTATTTCATTACCAAACGCAGGAAAATGTACTCAAGTGCATATTCTCTCACAAGTGAGATGTACGCAATACCGGACACAAGTATATATTTTCACTTTAGTAATGTCAAGTATACAACATGTGCTTAATTACTTCCCACGTTCACTTTTCATCACCGTAAATGCTCGCCAAAGTTGTACGTTACCTCGACTCAAAGTAGGGACAGCAGTTCTGCCTTTTACGCTAATGAAGATTTTCATTCGCTTACACCAGTTCAAAGAGGGACATTAGGGAGGCAAACTTTAAGCTGGTTACCCAGAGGCACATGTGTCATTTAATCCACTTAAGCTTTGGTATGTCGACTCTTGGTGACCGGGCCGTGTGAAATTGCAGAGGAAGTTAAGAACCCATCTACTCGCCTCGCTGGTTATGAATCAAAAGCTAGAAAGTCGAAGTTATATGTAAGTCTTATCCCTTCCTTTGATTAACTGTAGATGCCCAGCGTGGCAGCATAGCATGCCTACGAGTCAGTATTTTTCATCAATTATATGCCTACGAGTCAGCATTGATCGTCAATTGTATGCCTAAGAGTCAGCATTGATCGTCAGTTATATGCCTACGAGTCAGCATTTATCATCAATTATATGCTTGCGAGTCAGCATTTATCATCAGCTTTATGCCTACGGGTCAGCATTTATCATCATTCATGAAAACGAGTCAGCATTAATTATCAATTATGTAAACGTGTCAGCATTCGTCATCAATTACATGCCTACGAGTCAGCATTTATCATCAGTTATATGCCTACGGGTCAGCATTCATCATCAATTTATGCCTACGAGTCACCATTATCATTAATTTATGCTTACGAGTCAGCATTTATCATCAATTCACGCTTACGAGTCAGCATTTATTACTAATTATATGCCTACGAGTCAACATTTATCATCAGTCATGCCTACGAGCCAGAATTTATCATCAGTTATGAAAACGAGTCAGCATTCATCATCAATTATATGCCTACGAGTCAGCATTTTTCACCAATTATATGCCTACGTCACCAATTATATGCCTGCTAGTCAGCATTTATCAACTGTGCCCTACGGGTTAGCATTTATCATCCATTATGCTTACGAGTCAGCATTTGTTATTAATTATATGCCTACGAGTCAGCATTAATCATCACTAATGCCGATAATGATGTAAAATTCTTGAAAAGTCTCGGTGATGAGTCTTAGGAAGCCGTATTGTGCAAACCAACTCATAAGACATCATCTTTTCTCATGCGTCTGATGATCACATCTTAAGAGCAGAAATATATTTAGTCATTTCCTTTCAAAGCCAATTTCTCACGGCCAAAATTCCATCACAACAAGTTCTCCTTTCCCCCTCAGAGGCTTCGTTCCAGTCGAAGACATATCATCTAATTGACGGATACCTTTCTTAGGTTTCCAGGCATCTTCCTCTATCTCTTCCACTTTCTGGAATTCGTCCGTTTTTCGCTTTTGGGCGAAGTCAGACCGTGACTTTGGCGGGTTCAGCAGAAATTCAGCTTTTGCATCGTTCTCTGATTACACAAAGTTTTCCAATCTTACAGCGGTACTCGTGGTGTGTGTGTGATTACTGATTGCTATTTGTGTTACGGGGAAGGAGTGTTGTACACTTATGTTGCCTTGTCTCGTAACCTTGTATGTGTGTATATATATATATATATATATATATATATATATATATATATATCAGCTCTTTTACTCCAGTGTGTATACACACACACACACACATCCCAGCCTATGCCATGAATCCATCTGCAAACCAGTCCTGGGAAGAGGCATCATGAGCACCTGGGTTGGGTGTGTGTCAGCTTCCTCGCCCAGGATTCGAATCCATGTGGGCCCAACCCTGGAAGGGCCCGTGCTAACTCATGGTCAGTGTGTGTGTGTGTGTGTGTGTGTGTGTGTGTTTGTGTGTGTGTGTGTGATTTTCTCTTTGTGCAATACGGTGAGCTTCTGGTACTGATTATGTGAAATCTGTTATCCTTTATCAATATCTATTCTTGCAGTTAAACTCGTATAACCTTATCTTATCTATACGTTTACTTACAGACTCTAAGGTTATTGAGGATTAATCTATACTGTTATCTCCTCAGGTAACGCAACTTCCAACCTCGCCATGAGACGATTACGTTACATAACTAGGCTAATGAACAAGCCTGACCATCTCTTTGTCTTCAGTGACACAATGGCATCGCCCGTAGCTGGTAGCCATAACGAATTCTCATCCTGGTTCTATTGTACCCGACAACCGGCAAATAATCTTCATCATTTTCGTCTCATTTCCGTCGATGCTTTGGGGAATACGATGAATTACATTACAGGGAAGGTATTCGTTTGTTAGGAAGCTCGACCCAGGCGTAAACATTTTTCCGTTCCTCCGTCTCTTTCCCCCGCGTTGATGTACTACTTGGAATCTTGTGCAATATTCCTTCACTGGAATGTATATTAGATCTCTCTAGGGAGATGGGCCTTTTAGAACGTCCTACCCTTTTTTTTTTATGGAGGTTGTGGTGCCGTGTGTTGGTTTGGAGGGCGAAGGTATAAACCAATTTGTATTTTTTTTTTGTACCCAACTTTCGGATGGATATCCAGCCTCGTAAGGGAGCGTGGTACGTCTGCGTTTTCGGTCAGAGCCGACAGTACGCGTTCATCCCAAAGAGAGAAATATATCTGGCTCCCTTAAATCTCTTCACTTCAAGGTATATTCTAGCGATTAGAATAGGAAAGATGTCATCCCGAAACTGCAGTACCAATAGGGAATGAAGTTATTTCATCTAATCAGTGGTAAACAATGTTTAAACTGGGTAGAAATATGTCAAAAGACACTGTGAAGGGTTTAACGAGTAGCTGTATATATTATTTTCTTCGACTTTCATAGGTTTCGGTCTTTCCAAGAGTTTTAAGTATATAGCTGATCCCAGCCAGGGGCAGGCGCCAAAATCTCCACCCTTTAAGTGTCTTAAGTACTCATTTGATCCCAGGCAGGCCCGTAGATCCCCCATACTTCAGCGTTTTAAGTACTTAGATTATCCCAGGCAGGGTCCCAGATCCCAAACCTTAGGTATGCATCTAATCACATGATCCCAGACGGTGGTACTCCACATCTCTGCAACCCAGTATTTGCTATTCAACTGGTCTTAAACGCGATCTACATCTCTTTGCCATTACCTGTTATGTCTCCATTACTGACCTCATCTCCCGCTTGGATTGGTTCGATTAGTCTTCCCTTTTTCACCTAATTTGCGTTGTTTCGCTGCCAGTTAAAGGCGTGTGTGTTTACATTAGGCTAATACCAGAGCCAATACCCAGCACTGAAGCATTTAAAAACAAACTACGGTTCATGGAGAGGAATGCGAGCCTTTCAGTCGAGTCTATTAATATTAGATGCAATATCCATTCCAATTAGATTTTTATTTTAGTCTTACTTTATTGCCAATCAGCCAGCTTTCCCCGGCCGATTTAACAGCCTCAAGACGAAAGTAGTGAGGCAAGGCTTCCCTGTCTGTAAGGCAAAGACTTGTCTCTGTTGCTTATTTCATTTTGGTCCGTGATTGTCAGTGTTGTGACAATACGCCTGCTTATGGGTTCCTTTTTATATGTGTTATGCTAATGCAGCCTTTATCTATGTAATGCTGTTGTGTATTGTGATAATAATACTGTTGTCGTTTCTGTGCTGTTGCTGTCTGAGTGCTGTGGTGCAGCAGCTGTTATCTGTGTTCAACAGTTTGTTTTCTGTCTCACGATGGCACAGAAGCTGTCTGGGCACAGTCATTCCCCGTGCCCTATCGAGTCGTATGAACAGCATTCGTCTGCATACAGCTAAAGGATCCTCAGGAACCAAGTGGAGACGAAGTCATTATATTCAAGTGTCAGGGAACGTGGGACAGATCACTCTACCCAATTATCACGTCCGTACGTCGACCATACGGTCGATCTTTCGACCAGACCAGAGAACTTGCCTAGGTCTCCCATCGAGCCCATAAAGGGTATATATTTACGGAGCCTTTTATGCCCTATATAGTCAATATTCCAGGCTGTGTCTGAGGCAATATATATACTTTTTTTTCTTTTACCAGCCGCTGACGGGTGGCTCTTTTTCCTACCTCCCTCCCTCTCTCTCTCTCTCTCTCTCTCACCATCGAACAGAGGAGCATAAAAAAAGATAAAATGGAGGGATGGCACGAACCAATATTGGCAAGTATTTTTTTGAAAGAGAGACCGAGACAGGAGAGCAAAATGGGATGGGGGCTGAAGCCAAAAATCGGCCCGATTATCCACTACTATACCAACCCATGAAACCAATGGGACGCTGTTCTTTTTCCTAATTAGAAAACCAAATAAGGAGGATCCCAGCAGAAATGGGAATAGAATACCTCAGAAAATAAACACGGTAAAGGAAAATGAAACCATCTTCGAAAATCAGCTATGAACTGGCTCCATATGATTAATAAAAACGGTAAGATCAATGAATGCAAGTAGACCCAAAACAATACGAGAAGATTTACAGAAAGATGATAGATATATAAATTCAGGATATCTGATAACATTGTACTCTCTCGATTCAAAGCAAATTACACCACTAAGCACACTGCAGGTAACACAACAGAAACCTGAAGGAAAAACTGAAAAGATGGAACAAATCTGGGCCAAACACTGAAACGTTCGTGGTAGAGCCAAATATTCAAACTGGTAGGTGGGGCAGTAAAAGTCTGTATCAAGGTGTAAGCAAAGCAGGTAATGAAGATTTAATCGCAAAATACGCTAGGTAGATGTAGTGAGAATCCCATCTATGAACAGAAAGAAATTAGTGCATTATAGACCACCGGAAAGCAAGCAATACGCCTCAAAAGAACAATAAGCAGATGTGGAGGCAATCCTGAAGGGAAAGGAGAAACATGATCAGATGATCATTTGGCATGGCGACTTTGATTTCCAGTTTACTGAATGACAGGAAAGAGCGGAGCGGAGTATGGCTGCATAGAAAGATAAAAAGAAGAGAAGAATAACGGGATCAGCAGATGAAAGGGAACAATTCCAGACTAATCCATGCGGGACTTTCAACTCGGCGCAGTTTAACAGCAGACCGACAGTAGATCTCATCTCTTAAAATGACACACCACTTTCCTCATGTATAGAGATGAGTGACATAAACCTTATCGGATCACAGCACCATTGAGATGACAACGCCACACAATGTGGAAATTAATGAATGTAAACCTAACACATCAGTCGAAGATGACAGTACGTTGCGCGACATGAGGTATCCGCCACGAGATAGATTGGAGAGCAATCACTGAACTGAATTTAGATACGAGGCGGAGCGAGGTCTTCAAAGACAGCAACGCTTAGGCAAATGTAAAACATGTTCTATGAAGAAAATGAGACAGCATGATACGATCGGAAGCTTGTCAAAGAGAGAGATGCAGAGCGACTGAGATACAACCTGTGAATGAGTAGAAAGGTAAGTGATGGAATCTGACGAAGACACATTTGAACAGATAAGTCCTAGAGCAGTTAACAATACATTTTTGACATGGTATGGACACTCCAGGAGGGGAAAGTGGCTGAAGAATAACGTCAAAGATCTTGGGGACGTCAAGAAATGAGAAACCAGTACTCAGGACGTATTTTGAGAAGACAGCCTGACCAAATCAAATAAAGAGTGGTATGATAATGAGAAATTTCACAACGAGAGAGAAAATTCTGTATCGTATGGTCCTCAACCCACCAAATTGAAATAAATAAAGTTAACGAGGATTCAGAAGCACTTCACGGGCAAAACCGATGGGATGGAAAACATGAGCTATGGTGAAAGAATGAAAGAGCTAAAACTCTATAGCCCAGAAAGAGGAAGAGAAGGGATACGTGATGATCTACGTATGGGAACAAATCGAAGGACTTAAGGATAAAATAAAATCAAATTGCCTCTCAACAAGAATGAAAAAATGCATATCACTTTTTCAAGAATGACATGAAACATACCCAAAGGTTATCCAAAAGGAATATAATGAGAGTCCTGCAAGGAAGAAAGACTATGCAGTGTATTACATGATGAATGAGAAACATGCATGGAAGAACTACACAAACATTCAACAAAAGACTTGATACGTGGTTGAAGTCAGTCCCAGATGAACTCAGATGAATATAGCGACGGAGTGAAATAGTATTATTCATCAAGCAAAGTGTGCGGTGAGCCTTATGCGCTAGACCAGGCATCTGGCAAAACCCCGTTGAAGGTACACACACACACACACACACACACACACACACGCTGTCTGTTTGTCTGTCTGTCTGTCTGTCGTTCTTTCTCTCTCTCTCTCTCTCTCCCTTTGTTCCACATACATATTTCAGAACTGTAGGTGCTTTTTTTTTTTTGATATGCGCTCCCCTCTCCTCACCCCCCTAAAAATAAAAAAAATCAGAAAATTAAAATATGGACACGGGAACTTTTTTATGTGAATAAATGAATTTATCTGCTGTAAAAAAAATACGGTTTCCATTGTCCATATGTAAATTTGATGGACGACAGCTACTGAAATATATATATATATATATATATATATATATATATATTCATTTTTTAAGATTTTATTACGATGAAAAATAGACTGTGTGCGAGTTTCTTACCAAGGAATTATGAGCTAGAGATTAAGAGGGATGACAAAGAAAATAGTGGTTGCCCCGTCAGAGTCTGCTTTTGTACGGACGGTGGATAGAGATAGATACTCTGGCGTGGCCTGGGTGACACAACGATAAAAAGAAAGGTGGTATATGGGGGATGTGACGTGCGGTTGATCTCAAAAGAGTCCAATGTCTCGTTGGTGTGGATCAATAGCTGGTATGGTATGGTACGGATGACGAGAAGTGGGTGTGTGTGTGTGTGTGTGTGTTTGGGTCATGGGTGAGTGACGATGGGTGAGTGACGATGAGTGGATGAAGTCTAGGGTGAGTAAAACGGGATAGGCAATCCAGCCTGGGTGATGATGGGTGAAGGATATAACGCGTGTGACGAACAGTCGTTGATGTTGGGTTGGTGGTGTTAACGGTCACCATTCGCTACTGTCACCATAACCACAGAGTCTGGATACATTTTTAGCAAGGAAATGTATTTTCTCTTTGCCTCCAAACCCTCCTCAACTCTCATTCGTAGACACACACAATGGCGAGACGCTTCTATCCATAAAGATCCAGTCTTCAAAACTATATCTGTGAGACTTCAGAGTGAGAGACTGTTTATATTTAAGCACCAAATCATCAGGACAACTGGACCTTGTAAATGCGAGAGCAGAATCCAACCAGCTATTGCAGGTGTTGATTCTAAAGCGGCATTCTATTTCCAAGTTTATCACCTGAAGCCTTCATGTTGTCACCAATACTGAGACTCGCTGACATCAACAGTCAAAAGTATTTTCCAGGTTCTACTATGGTCTTGTAAACCTAAAGATACAATATTTTGAGATATTGTGGGTAATATTCTTGATAATCTTAGAGCTGCTTTCTGTAACGGAGTTTACTAGTGGAAATCTCCTCATAGCCACCAACAGTGTGACCTGGTTATGTCCATAAGATCTTCAGACTACGTAATGATTCTCAGATATGCATAGAATATAATCCCCATTCATTTCATGGGCCTCTAGCAATGAATCAGTGACGCCATCAGATAAGTAGTTATGCTTGTTCGTATTCAAAATCCTAGTCAAACATCTCCTTTACACCTAGGCTTCCCCAGACCTCCAACGATCCCTCTGAGGTATATTCACACCTAAAAGGGTCCTCTTGTTTTCCTCACACGTACAGGATCTCCTTTTGCTTTGTTTACGATAATGGTCCCTCCCCTCAGTCTTGCCCCCGACTTGAGAATCTCTTTTATCTCTTCCATAACCTAAAAGTCTTAGTAAGTCTTGTTCATACTCTTAGGATATCCTGAATCTTTTCTCAGATTCTGATGATCCTACCCTTCGAAATTTCCCGGGGCACCTTGCAAAAGGGGTGGATAGTGTTGGTGTGGGCTGGGGACGCCTTGCAAGTAGGTTGGCGAGTGTCGGTGTTTGTGGAGGGCGGTCAGCAAGCAGCTCTCTCCATCTTCACCTTACAGATTTGATCCTTTGACCCACTGAGCTATATCATACCTGTGGGTGGCCATTACCGTATCACAGCTGTGGTGAACAGTAGTGGTAGATGATTGTGTAAGCATAGCTGGGTCACAGCAGTGGTGACTATCGTTGGTGAATGAGAGCGTGACAACAGCTGGGTCATAGCTGTGGTGACCATTATTGGTGTATAACCATAGCTGGGTCATAGATACGGTGGCTATCACTGTGTCACAGTTATAGAGGGTACTGTTGTATCCACAGTTCCCTTGACCATTATTGTGTTATAGCTTTTCGACTATCACTGTGTCACGCGTCTAGTGACCACGACTATTCTACAGCTGTAAGTGACCATTCTATGCTAGTACTACAGTGATCTCTTCTGTACCACAGCTAGAGTAGACTCGATCACTGTGCGACAGGTAAGCACTGCATCACGACAATCATCGCTGCAGCACTGTTATCACGTCAGCCAGCAAGGCAGTACCTTTATGCTACATCTGCTATTTCACTGCACTTACTGCTGGCCTCTTGCTTACGACTCTCACGAGAGATGTCTCAATTTTTCGGTACAAATGTCAGCTCAGTCGACGGCTGAAGCTTCCCCTCCCTTCCTCCCTCTCTCTCTCTCTCTCTCACCCACCTCTGCTTTGTTTATCTAGCTGCCCTTCTCTTAATCAAAACATCTGAATGTCTGTGTTCCCCATCCTCAATTTTCATTTAATGATTGCTTCTGTTGCCTTCATGTCCACGTTCAGGATTCGCTCCACCCCCTGTCCTCTCTCAGTCACACTAATACTGCTAGCCTCCCTTCCGTCTCAACTGTGATTTTGGCGATTTTCTTAAATGCATTTGGTTAAAAAGAAAATATGTCCTGGTAACTAGTAGTGATGTGAGGGGAGCGGAGGGTCGAGGGCAGTATGGTGGGAGGAGATGAAGACGATTTCCAAACATGAAGGAAAAGGGAAAGTGTAACAGAAAAGTGTAGACTTCAATCAATGACCAGGCAAGAGGTCTGAGCAATGTGCAGGTGGAGCAACTGCAGACAGAGCTACGGGCTCGTGTGTCAAGGTGCAGCAACTTCAGACAGAGCCAAGGCGTACTCGTCTGTCAAGGTGGAGCAACTCCAGACAGAGCTACGGACTCGTGTGTCAAGGCGGAGCAGCAGAAGAAATGGCCAAGTAGGGCTCATGTGTCAAGGTGGAGCAACTTCAGACAGAGCCAAGGGAGACCCTTGTGTCAAGGTGTGGTAGCGATGGATAAGGTGACACTGAATTTTACAGGTCTTCAGGGTGATATCAATCTAGCAAGATAACGGCTGTCGAGTCCTGTCTGTTGTGATATCAGACAAACGGGTAACGGAACGCGCTCCTGGTGTTCGTTGATGTCGATAACAGTAAGTTAAACAGAGGCTACGACAGATTAACTACGCTGGAAATACTACAATATTACCGTTAATGTCATCTGTTGTTCATGTCATATTCAAAGTCATTTTCTCGCGTCCTTAATCCACGGGACTCGAGATATGACTGAGACTCTACACTCAAAGACTTCAGAAATTTTTCAAGCAATTCAGACGTTTGCTTTGAAGAGTCTAGAGAGGTCACAACAGACGCCAGGTTTTCCCTCCCCTCTCATGCGACTTTGTGTTGACCTCCTTCAGCAACTCGGGTTCCGCGTAAAGATCTAGACAATTGAGGTCAATCTCTCATCAGACTGGATGTGTGTGATAGCTTAATCCCAGCACAGTGGGCGACATGCTTTGACCTCTTATGGCAAAGCCGATTGTGGGTTGGAGTCTCACTGCAGCTGATCACATCAAGTCGGACTAGAAGGGACTTTGGCTCCGGGTTCGAGGTAATCTCCTCTGACCTGACTCTATATTCTATAAACGCCAGGTTTGCCGATCGACTTTAACAGGTCAGCATGGGTTGGGAAACGGATTTAATACCAGTTCGAGGGGAGAGACTCGGGAGTTTTTTGTACCTAGAGAAGTCGCGCAGATGATACCAGGCTACAAGGGCGTGCTCAGTGTGCGTACCGTCGTGACTAAGGGTTGTACCGTCCTGCCCAAGGGCCGTACCTTCGTGCTGAGCGGATGCACCGTTGTGCTCAGGAGATTAAAGACGAAGGACCAACACGGCTCTGTGTTGGGTCGGAGCCTCGCTTCCATCTGACCCGAAGCTTCTGTGACGCCGTATCCGACGTCCTTCCACAGGCGCGTAAACACACGCTCAGGGATCCACACACACACACACACACACGACTGTCTGTCTTCCTTCTGTCTCGCTAATGACTCCAAGCTGTTGACGCTGTAGGTAGCTTTCAGTACGCAGTTAATTACGACACTGTATCCTGTCCTCAATTCGTGGGTACATTTCACTTGAATTCACTTCTGGGAAGGCCAGGAGACGAGCAGACTGCTCGCTCCGTCTGTGACGCATGCTTGCGCATGGATGACGCCGTCTCTGACGCGCGCGTGAGTATACGCAGACGTCACTGTCTCTGGCTCGTGATACGTCTGTCTATCCGTCTGTCTGTCTTGATGTGTGTTATTTACTCTAACACTTCTCTCTCAGTCCCATCGAGGCAGAAATTATACATATGATTTGAAATAATCTTTATTGCTTATATGCATTTATAAACGAGAATTCTCGCGAGAGAGAAATAAAAATTATTGTAATTTAAATCCAAAAAAACCTGTTTATTTGATTGGCAAGAACATAATATCAAATGCATACAGATATCAGAATTGTTCGGTGTTATGAATGTCAGTTTTGCCTCAATCACAGAGGCACACGTTACAGATTCATGTGCATAGTCCTGTTGGCCTAACTGAACATACGAATAACTAAAGAATTAAGACAGAAAAATTAAAGATATCTGAGCATATCCGGTTTTCATATCAAATATCTAAATTGCATTAATTAGCTTCAGTCTGTCCGAAATACCGGCATTCCATTGACTAGCTTTGAATGCAAATGAGAAACGATGCATTTACTGGTAATGCCTAATCTGAAGGAAATATAAAATTCTAATCAAATATTTTGATTTTTCTTTTAAAAAGCTGACTTATTCATACGGCGCAAACTGTGAGCGGTTGTGCACTGTCGATTCATTTGTTGTGTTTGCCGGTCAAATTTACGAACGTGTGTGTGTGTGTGTGTGTGTGTGTGTGTGCGAGTGTGTGTGTGTTTGTCCGTGTGCGTGTTTTTTGTGTATAAACGTACTTGTGTGTGTGTGTGTGTGTGTGTGTGTGTGTGTGTGCGTGCGCGCGCTCGTAAATGATGTTTGTGCGTGTGCGTGTTTTTTTTTGTGTGAACGTTCTTGTGTGTGTGTGTGTGTGTGTGTGTGTGTGTGAGTGAGTGAACATACGCGTGTGTGTGTGTGTGTGTGTGTGTTAAAACAGAATCAGAATACAACAAATGTATTCGGAAAATAGGTATTGTATTCTTGAGCTATTTATCTTACTGTATCAATTTCAGATACTTTTGCCAAAAAATTGTGCTGAAATCAGGTATTTCTGATGATATTATCCCGATCGAGTTAGCAATATTCAGTCATGTTCATTGTCAACTCACCATCCCTAATATTCTTAATCAACCTCACTATCCTCACTGGATTTGCACGTACTCCTCAAGCCTGACCATTCCTAGTGGCTAGTGCTCACCATCGGCTGCACTATATCCTTACCGGCCAGTGCTCACCATCTGTCTCACCATCCCTGCTTGGCCATTGGTCACTATCAACCTCATTCCCTGCTAGCCAATTCTCACTATCAATCTCACTCCATGCTAGCCACTGGTCACTATTAGCCTCACTCTCCCTGCTAGCCAGAGGTCACTATCAGCCTCACTCTACCTGCTAGCCAGAGGTCACTATCAACCTCACTCTCCCTGCTAGGCAGTGCTCACTATCAACCTCACTCCATGCTAGCCGGTGGTCATTATCAACCTCACTATTCCTGCCAATATTCAGTACTCTTTCCACCATCCCTCACTTGCCAATATTCAGTCTTCACCATCCCCAGCTGCCCAATATTCGCCACTAACTTCAACGTATCCCTCTAGTCAATATTCATCGCTCCACCTACCCCCTATACCGTCCCCTGGCTAGCCAATATTCGGGCGCTGTTCACCACATAGAGCGGCGGGAAATATTCCCCTCCTCCCCCCACCAAACACAGCTGTGGTAGTAGTTATTACGGTCCACAGCGGATGAATGTTTTATGACGCTCGTCAACAGTCCCAGAGCGGAGCACTAACTCAATATTAACAGTCCGCTGACGAAGCCGCGTCAAAAAAGCTCCCATCTCTACCCCTAGCAGATCCTGCGATTTCACACTCGGGTATAAATCTACGGGTGTTTTTTCTTTCTTTTTTTGTGTCACATCACACATCCACGGATCGTATGTTGATGTGGTAATCTGAATGTGTGAAAGCCACTTCTTCCTCGCCATATATGCATTCAACACATGCTGGCATTTTTAACTCAGGACGGAAATTAGAAACGAGAACCCGACCTCATCAAGCAATCACGAAGAGTGGACACATTTGTTTTCTTATGCAGGATCCCTAAAAAACAACTGTTTTTGTGTTTGATAAAGTTAGAGAGTACGGGACTGATACGTCATGGAGTTCTAGGTGTAAGAAAGACGTAGGAAGGGTTCAGGAATACAGTTGGAAAAGTTAAAAACACGAGCCATGGGGGGTAACCAAAACATTCATCTCTGGCGGAACAGGAGCTATGCTTCCTCTTCAGAAGGAGTACATACGCGCTGAAACACCAACTCTTATAAACATTTAAGGTTAACGTATCTTTCAAAAGTGAATTGGAACGATGTGGTATACTGGGGTCGACGTGCTGTCAATGGACTGAACCAGGGCAATGTGAAGCGTCCGGGGTAAACCATGGAAAGGTCTGTGGGGCCTGGATGTGGATAGGGAGCAGTGGTTTCTATGCATTACACATGACAGCTATAGAAAGGATGTGAGCGGATGTGGCCTTTCTTCTTCTGTTGCTGGCACTACCTAGTTAACGCGGGAAACTACTATCAAGTATGAAAAAAAATGCCAAAACTACAGACGCACACATACATATACACTCATAAATACATACATACACACGCAAGGAACGGCATGATATCTCTGCAGTATACTGAATCCAATGGCATTGATGATGCTCTTGAAATACCTATATCTCAGAGCTCTTGGACCAGATTGAATCTCATGATTGCACCCAGAGAGCGCTTGGAGACCCTTCTAAAGCCACTGGTGACGCTGTTGAACACATTAGTCAACAAGAGAAATGTTCCAACAGAATGCAAATGAGCAAACGTTGTATTGATATCTAAAAAAAGGCGACAGAGAAATGGTCCTGCACTGAATATCAGTATCACTACTAAGCATAACAAGCATGAAATGAAAGTAGATTATCAGAAAGTATATTTTCCGAGTTCTTGGCAGCTTTGAAAGCAACTTAGAGAGATTACAGTGATTGAGAAGCTCCTTTGTGACGAATCTGCTGGATCTTTATGAGAGATAAAGAAATATCCTAACAGAAAAGGTTGGATGTGTGGACTGGGTGTTTATGAACTAGTAAATAGCTTTTGACACCCAGCCTCACCAAATAGTAATGAAGACGTTAAGCATCTAAGTTAAGGGGGGGCGAGAGGAGGTCTCCTTGAATGGACTGACAGCTGTCCATCTGGAGGGGAAGGAGGGAACGCATGTCAGGGCTAGTCTTCCCTACCTTCTCTGAAAGACTTTCCAGAACTCAGTGCTGTGGGCCACTACCAATTTCTCATCTACGTAAATCATTTGCCAAGAACGACGGATTCGCTCCTGAATATATATGCTGACTATACCAAAATTGTGAAAGTTTGGAGTGTCTACGAGGTGACAGGAACTACTACTGAATATTGCTAATATACCTGGGCAAGATTCAGCTGTGGTCGTCAAACATATGGCTTATGAAATCTGAACCAGGTAGATGGAAAGGTATGGAGACTAAAGACAAGAAGATTCGTACCACATCGAGGGGGGAATTGATATCAAACGATTCGTAGAGCTTGAATATGTTGCAAGATTCTGCTTAAATCACCTGCTGGTTGGGGTATAAAGAATGAAACAAGAAAGGCACCAAATTTGAATGGAATCAAGGCTCAATGAACAGAAGAAGGGAAGCTCCAAGTTCTGTTCCCTTTAGAATAAGGAAAGATGAGAGGAGACATGACAGCTACATATAGTGTGTCAAGAGGCAATGGCTACGTAAACGTAAAACAGCTGACGTTAGAGGAGAATCCACAACAAGAAGACATTACTTTAGAAGTCAGGCAAGAATGATTTTTGAAGGATATCAAGACATCCATTTTTCCAGCACTGTAGTTATAGACGCGTGGAACAACCTCATCAAAAGATGTGTGCATTCGATTACCATTCAAACGTTTGAAAACCGTTTTTGACGAAGAAAAAAATGCCATAACTTAAACGGCGTGAACTCCCACCAGTGTAAAGCCTCTACCCTCATATGCGCAAATAGGTAATTACATCCAAACGGATTACAGTCGCAGAGAACGACCAGAAAAAAGAGAGAATTCATCCCTTGATTGCGTCGGCTTACGAAGTCTGCAGTCGAGAATTACATTAACGGGTGAGGGATTAAGGAATCCGTTACATCTTAATCACATTGATGTCCAACACCTCGGCTACGTTTAGCTACACCTTTGTTAGCTGTATCAAACCCAAGGCAGATGTATCCACACATCTGTCAGGTTGGTCGATAAAATGGGTACCTGAATCAAGCTAGGTATATATATATATATATATATATATATATATATATATATTA
>JAYMFT010411268.1:0-18233 GCA_038088735.1 Panulirus argus | reverse complement strand
CTCTCTCCAAAACTCTTGCATTTACCTCCCTAACCACCCCATCCATATACAAATTAAACAACCATGGGGACATCACAAACCCCTGACGCAAAGTGACCTTCAATGAGAACCAGTCAATTTCTTCTCTTCCTACTCGTACACATGCCTTACACCTTTGATTAAAACTTCTCACTGATTCCGGCAGTTTACATCACACACTATATATACTCGTGTTGCCATACTCCACCTGACTGAAGTTACACAGTGAATGACGAGTTACCTTAGACGAGGCTGTATCGTCGTCAGATTTCGAAAGATGAGAGTACAATCTCCTTAAAGAACTTCTCACTTTAATGGAATCCATCCTGTTCTTGCTACTGAGTGTAGCTCAGCTTTTCTGGAGCTGCAGGAGCCCCCGGAAATGACGTCCTAAGGATGTATGATAATGATGTTTGTGCATGGCAGAAATGTGGGGACATATGTAATGTTACATTCGTATGTCTACTTGATATAGAATTATACTATGGTAAATATACTGGTCCTGTTTTCAGAATCAGAATAATTTACTCAATGTGATACAGATATGTACGACGCCGAGCCCGCCAGGACCTCAATCCACCACACCTTAAACCTTAAGGTTTTCAACTTTTCTCATCTCCTTCATATCGGTCGTCAACAACATCCAGCATCACCCATACTGTGCAAGTTGTTCTGCTACACCGTGAAGACCTCCCGGGGTTGAATGTCTCCTGAACTTGAGGGAACAATCGGAGGCAGTCAGCCGCAACGTATAGTGAGCAGTTGCACCTAGTGAGCAGCATGATAGAAGACACACTACCTGATACCACCGGATATTTTACTTGTACTCTCGGAACATAATCCTGCGTAGTCCGGGTACACGTATTCATCTGACTGGCAATATCTATGTCACTTCTAAAAATAAATCTATTGTCGGATTTCTACAGTAATGGTTAAAAATATCTTTTACTGAATTTTATGGCCATGCACAAACAAACAGTGAGTACACTGGCATAAATACAGCCTCGTTGATTGTGTAGTTAGAGTAATCTACAATAATTCCGTAAGATACACAGAAAGCAAAGTGCAGTGAAGAAAGTTATCTGTGAAGTCTGTCAAGAGACCAAAGTTTACATAAAGATTTCATTGGCACCTACAGTTGTAAAAGTTTCCAGACACCGCAGCCTCCCACACATGTGAATATTAAGTATTTTCTTTTTAATTCTGATATCATCCTTCCTCAGGAAAAAACTTTATTCATAAGAATGAATATTCAGATTACAAAAATAGCTTGAATCATGTCCTCGAGGTGGTAAGAATCAAACCAACACACGGCGATGCAGCATGACGCTGCTGCAGGAACGTATATAATTTCTGGGCAAAAGAGATAGGATTAGCATCCCAAAGCAAACGGGGATATTTGAATTAAAATTATCGTCAAAGACTTCTGTTTAGTTTTCTACCTCCATCTGTACCTTAAGGTTAAAGATTCAAGTTTTTATTTCCCCCATAATTTGTCTGGTGACACCGTAAACGATGACAAGAGCCTCATTCTACACACGACTACCACATCCTGGCATAACCATATCCACAATATATCAACTATGGCTTCATATTCATCAAGAGAACCACCCAGGGAACCACCGGTCGTGATCTCTCGCTACAGCTTCCCCCCCCCTACCCAGCTCTCCAGCCAGTCATGCTGCATGAGGTCATCCGTAGAGCAGCCTCGATGCATGATACGCAGGTTTAGGGCGCAAACAGCCAACAAGGGTAACGTCGTGCACGCTGGATACGTGCAGGTAAAGGCCGTGCAGGTAGAGGAAGTCCAGACTGAGTGATGACATGTAGCTTGACGGCATGCAGGTATAGCAGGAGCAAGTAGAGAACAAGCAAGGAGAGGTGGGGGTTGAGGCGTACAGGTGCAAGAAGAGGGCGAGGACGTCCAGGTGGAGTATCTGCAGAGAGGATTTCAGGGTCACGCCGAGTTAGTCACACCACAACATGGCAACTGTTCCCCGCGTCCACTCCTACAGCTGGGTAAAGTTTGGCCGCTTTATCGCTACTTGTGTACACATTCCTTGCTCCAGCCAACTACACATGTCAGGTCAACCTGCTAGTACAAACCTATAAAAACTTGCATCGTGCTAACAAATAACGTACACAGCCGGAAATGCGACCGACAGTAATATGAACTCCAAAACTGGCATTGTGGTAACTCAAGCGTCTTCTCTCTCTATCCGATCGCCGGTGTTCCCCATATGTTGTATTGTTTATCCTATGCCTGAGCTCAACACAATGCAATGTACATCCCCCTCTGCTGCAGGTGCCGGCAGAGGTGTCTTTTTAACTCCAGGGGCCCCTTTTACGGGGCACCTGCAACTGTAAGGTTATATTACAATCAGTAGCAGAGAAATGATGGACTCTATAGTAATAAAAAGTTCCTTGAGACTATTCTTTTCGTCTATTAAGGATGATACAACTTCGCATCAATCGTCATACTAAAAAGAAATTATTTTGATCTATTTATTCAAAGTAAGAGATTAAAACGGAGTCATTACAAGCCGTAACCAAAGATGTAAAGTTCTTACTCATCTATCTAGTCTTGTAACTTACAAAGATCAAGAATCAAGTTTAACTCTTGCGTTGTGTATAATGGTTTTAGTGTTGTTTAAAACATGAGGATGTTCAGGATCACTCGACTGTTGGCCTTAACGACCCTACCAGCCGATAGGCCTCAAGCTCAAATACCCAGCCAACCAGCCAGCCGACCTGTTTGACTGACAGTGAAGTGTCAGGGTTGAGGAGCAAGATCCACTACCCGCCTTTCCTTCTGCCTTCCCCTCCTTGTAGTACTAACGCCACTCCCCAAGATCCCTACAATAAACCTCCACCAAAGCTTTGGCCTACAACCCATTCCCCCAATCTACACAATTCTTCAGCTCCCCAAAACCCGTCTCTCCAGTCGATCAATAACCACGAAACACACGCACAGCTCCATGTCGAGCAACAGGCCTTAACCATCACAAAAAAAGAAATGTATAAATAAATAAACAGATAAATAGTAATGAAAACTGGTGAAGCGGCTATCCAGAGAGAAGGGTCCGGGCTAGGGTGAGGTCTGGCGAATCTTCACAGAAGAACCAAGCACCAGCTGGCAGCGTCGGGTAGCCTTAACAAGTTGCTACATGGAAAGGGTGGTCGGGTCTCGGCGTTCCCCTGGGCCTCTCCCTGTAACCTGGGCTGATCGCGTCCTGCCTTTACACACGTCACCCCTGCACCCACTGGTCACACCCACCACCCACTGGTCACAACCGCCACCCACCAGTCACACCAACAACCATCACCCACTGGTGGATACCGTCACCCTAGGTTGACAAGTTACGTGTGCGAGAACATCCTACCGACGCCATTTAACGTCTTACGTACACGTGAATCATACTTCCTCCATTACAATATCTGCCTTCATATAAACTGCTATTCCTCGTCTTTCATCACAACGATTCTTCAGGTGAGCGAAGACCGTCGCTATGGTATCATCTGCCAAATGATATTTACAGATCCCGCTCCTTGATCCCCACTGGTCTGTGTACGGCTAAAATACACTCTCCTATCTTGTATAAGTTTACTCTTATATATATATATATATATATATATATATATATATATATAAATGCAGGATCACCAGTTAACAATCCTACCATCACTTTTACTCTCCAGTTAACGATCAAGATATACACCTCCTTTGTATGTGCCTATATCGCTGAATTTAACTGGCAATCTGCCGGTAGATGCCACTAAGCCAGAATTTGTACCATGCATCGAAAATACACTGTGCAAAACACTGCATTACCAACTCTGTCTCCCTGCAGCTTCTGGAGCCCAGCTGAATGTCCCAAAATAATGCTAAGCCACTCGGTAACAACTGCTAGGTACAACACAATAACTGTGACCGCTCGTCTCCACCGGTCGTTACTGTGCGCACTCGCCTCCTGTCCAGCATTATTGTGGTTCTTTAACTACAGGAGCACTAGAAATAAGACTACCACACAAACAATGATCTCGTGTAGACGAATGAACATTCACGATGTTATTCCACCTTCGTTCTCGAATGAGGAAAAACACTAATGTGAAACAAAATTCAGACTTATTTCAAACGAGATCCGGGATCACCATCTCTCCGCTAAATGGGAATGTGATATACTATTTTTTTAATGTCGCACGTTCCAGTCACTGATATTTTCATGCCGCAGGTTCCAGCACTAACGAATGTCTTCCTCGAAGGCCAGACCTTAGATAATGAAAGAGGGTCACAAACAGCCGGTTCTCGTAAGCAGAAACCGAAGCTAACACCTTTAGAAGGAAAGAGGACGAACACTGTGGCGTAAAGTAAACTGGTTAAGATTTGAGGTAAGAGTGGGATAGCTGATAAGCAGAAATACTTTAGACTCGACTGTCAAGCATATGGAGTATGAACCACACCACATTTGAGAAAAGTACTGTGTACAGTGACGCATAGTTCCTCTGCATAACAAGGGCAGCTGCTCAGAAGAGAGGAATCTTCGACTAAATATCTGAAAAGGACTCTCAGATTCTTAAAAGTAGTACTAGCTACTAAAATTATGTGGTTTCTAAATTAGATGCTATAGTGATACTAAGTACATTTTTAGTAATGAACGATGGTGTAGTAAGCTGTCAGAAGAGATGAGAAAGTTGTGCAGAGTTTTAGAAGCAGAAATAGACAGATATTGCGGTTGGCCAGGAGAGACAACTATAGTCTCGTCGGAACGAAAGAAAAGGAAATTCAAACAGACAGAAGTTCTCACGGGTGCTCATGGCCAACGACCAGATACCACTGTCACTGGAAGAAGAGTACAGGTGTTCTCATTCCCTTTGGATAAAACAGCGCTTCGCCGCACGAGTAACTTTTCTGAGGTTGATTCTGTTCGGAGACGAAAGCTGAAAGAGAGATGAAGAAAAGGGTTTTTCTATGTACGATATGGCCCTGAAGAGGAGTGGCTCAACCACGAATTGGAAAAAGAGGTGGTCTTAGAGAAAGATGGAATATAAACTCTCGTTCCGACAACAAAAACCTCTGTTACAAGGTCCGCAAAGATAGAAGCATCGCCCGAAGAAAGGATTTAATCTTCCAGGAAAACATATGTAAAGAATATTCGTAAATTAGTCTAGCCTGTACTGTCAAAGTGCTAATACTGGTGTTCAGAAGGGACAGACAGGAGCAGGAGATATGATGAGCAGAGACACATATATATACAGGTGTATGAGCTCAGGTGAAATGAAGGTGAAATGGTGAAGCTGTCGTGAGGAGGATTAAATGTGGAAAATACACCCACAGTGTCGAGAAAGTGATCGTGACAGTCCGGAACACAAATGGGGAGGCTGGTAATTTGTTTCTGATGATGAAGAATTGAGTCTGATTCATCTAAAAGATGTTTAGCATAATAAGAAGCAGATGAGTCAGCAGAAGTAATCGGACGTGTCGTATATGTGAACTAATATTTGGCGCGTGATTATCATGAGATTTCATATGACTGTGTGTCACCTACATGAATGACTTGTCTCCTCTCACAATGACTTTTTGTTCTTCGGTTAGCAACTGTTTATCCCTAGCATTGTTACAGATTCATAAAGTGAGCTCCCGCTAGGAGCGGAAAATTATTTATGGCAAAGACCTCTGACCTTTGACCCATCAAACCCTAATCAACAAGAGTCATCCTCTCTAAGGATGTGGGGAAAGAGGAAAAGCAGGTGCAGCAAGAAGACAGCTGAAGGAAGAAGACAAATCAAAGAGGAAGATGACTGGTTAGGAAAAACACCACCAGTCTGGGAGAACACCACAGGTCAGGTAGAACACCACAGGTCCGGTGGAACAATAGGAAGAATATCAAAGAATTCACGAGATATCTTCGTCTTAAGAAGATTTTTTTTTTTTCAAAGCAAAAGGAACAGCGAACTCTGACCTCTTGATTGTAATGTCAAGGAACGTTGTCCTGACTCTGACGGTGAGAGAATTGAGGGCTGAGCTGAAGGTGTGTGTGTGCGTACGTCTGATGAGGGCCAGGAATATTATACTGGAAGGATATCCGGGTAGGAAGGGGAGGAATATTATACTGGAAGGATAGGTAGGAGTGAAATCAGAATGGAATGATAGAGAGGAAGAGGATATACGCAACAGAAGGAAGAGAAGAAGAAAGCAAGACTAATATCGTGTAATTATCTACCCTCTTTGCCCCAACTTAATAATCGACTTTCTGAGTTTTTCTAAAGAGGAAAAGATTTCAGAGTTACTGCGAAAAGACCAATTTAGTAGCGAGGAGGTGAATACCGATGAAATTTCACTGAACAATAACTGACAGGAATATAGCAACACATCTTTCTCGATTCTTAATTTCTTCCACAAATGATAGACTTTTATAAGCCTAAGTCAGAGAGGAACAATCTTTCACAATTGTGTGAGGGGTTTTGACAGGCTAATATGCTTATGTTGTCATTATCGATTTGCTGAATATTATATCTTGGTTTTAATTTTCGTACGACGGAAAATAGGTTTAAGATAAAGTTTAGGCGGAGAACTAGGTTACTTTGCGATGTCCATATTTCATTTGCCGTGACGGGCTTCCATTTTCTTCCTTCCATCAGCGGACATCAACAAGGTGTTCCTTGAATTATTCCCACACATCGTCCGGAAGAACGTTACCTGACATTCTCACCGCCTCGAGAACATGGCAATTTAACAGTCAAGTGTCTTGGGTCATCAAATTCTGCGCTAGAAAACCACATGGACTTAGTTGTTATCCAAAGCAGAAACCACACAGCACAACACTCACACGCGGTCCCACATACACAATGTGGGTTCGCTGTAAATGTTCCGAACGGAAGTTTGCGGGCGTTGCCCTCCAGGGGCGTTCACCTCATCCTGTATAGCGACTGTACAATTTCTTGCAGGCCACTGCCACACCTTCCTATCCACCTATATATATATATATATATATATATATATATATATATATATATATATATATATAGCGAAGAGCGTTAGCTCAGTTTAGCCCGAACAGAACCAAACCTAATCTAACCTAACCTAGTTTACGTTACGCTGGTTTAGCCATGGTTGAGTTAGCGCAGGTTAAATGTCATTCCATTCTTTGTCATGTGTGTATTACTTTCCATTTCCTAGGTCATCTTCGACAAGGTTGTATCATCAATGGAAGGAGAGGAAGACAGTCTTGTTATGGACTTCCTGTTCCAAAAAGTCCATCTCTTCTCTGCTCCTCCGTGGAGCGCAGCCTCGAAACTGCAGGAGCCCAATAAAAGGGGTTCTAAGACTGTATTATTATACTAATAATAATAATAATAATAATAATAATAATAATAATAATAATAATAACAGTAATAATAATAAAAGCAACAATAATGACACTAATAATAATATCAACTTTGTCTTAACGTTGTATCTACTGTGGTGTAACTTCAGATGACACACTTTCTTCTAAAAACGATAGACTTATGACGAGAGCTCCTCCCCCCCCCCCCTTCCAGCCTTCTCCGACCTTAATGGAAACATTTCATTCCCTGACATTACTTCTCATATTACGCAGGTCAAGCACTCTTGACGGTTAGCGATACACAAGGTTATACGTGGCATGGAATAAGCCAACGTTCGTCAAAGGCCTATATCAAAAAAGCCTAGTCATAATTACATATGTGATCACTGCCTCTTCAGCACGACGGTGCGACTCTTGAACACGACACGTCGATACGACCTTTGAGGACGACGGGACGACCATCAGGCATGATGGCCTGGCCTTTACCCTGACCCCTAAGGGTTAGGCAAAAGGCCAGATCATCATGCCTACAGGTCAAACCTTAGTCTTCAAGGATCGTAGTCGTATTAAAGGGTGACACGTCGTGTTCAAGGGACCGTGATCTGCGCCTCACACAGGTGTGTAGCAGCAGTTGTCTCACCTCCACACCCGGCACTCAGGTCACGTCATGCTCCCGGTGTGACCTCATGCCTGGTGATGCGGCTAATGCCCATTACACGCATCACTTCACACCCACACATGTACACACGCGTCATTACTATTCATGTGTTGTGGGAAGAGTTTTGTAATTGTGCTGCACCGTTTCTGAAGCTTGTATTTACGTACCATGTTTCAACTTTGATATATATATACCTCACCTTACGGGTGGGCGGGGAGGAGAGTTCTGCTTTACCTTCCTATCTCCATCAAGACAGATTAAGAATACTGGATACTATTATTGTCATCCAGGAGATGACCTCTTCAAAGACCATCAGGTCGTCTGTTATCTGTCCCTTCCATGAACACTCGCGTTTCACCTGCTAAAGCCAGCCGGACGTTCAACACCCGATGCAGGCGAACCGCATTATCTGCTCTCGACACATCTTCCCCTGATGAACCAGCCCACGCGAGCTTATCCTGTGTTTCATCCGGCATTCCCCAATATATATATTACGTCTCATGGTCATGCTACGTCCAATACGTTCATCTGCTTTTCTTAGTATTACGTTGCTTATCGAACTCGGCCTATGAATATATCTGAGCTTGTGTTCTGTTTCTGATCTTCCTCGCTTCTTAATCCCTCCGGGAGTGTCTGCTTAGCCTTGTCCGTTTCTGGTTAATCTCGTGGGCATGACGATGCGACCACTGAGTATGACAGCACGACGCTTAAGCATGACTGTAAGAACTCTCAGCATGACGGTACAACTCTAGGGGACGACGGCAAGACCCTCAAGTAAGACCTTGCGAACCTTAAGTCTGAAGGTTCAAAGTTTGATCACGAAGCCTTGAACTCTGTGCACGGCGATGCGATCCTTGAACACGACATTCCGAACCTTGTGCACGACAGTAGGATCCTTGAGCACGACGGTACGACCTTTGGGCATCATGGCATTACCTTTTGTGCCTGAGTCTGAAAAGGTTTGACGAGGTAGCTATACAATTCCTGCCTGAAGCAGCCAACAACTTGCCTCTGTGCTAACCCACCAGAGGCAAATCAGGCTGTTGATCCACTGTCAACCAAAATTTAGAAATGTATTCTTTGCTATGAATATGCCGGCCAGGTTCTCCACCGTGGAAAGATGGAGGATATGAGGAGTGGATGGAGGAGTGAAGAAAGTGGAGTGGAAGCTCTAAAGAAAGCGTCTCTTTCAGGCGTGTGGAGTTTATCGATTCCGGGACAGAGTTCTTGGTCCGCCTTCAAGAACTGGACTTGAGTGTCTTCGAGAAGGCTGAGGGCTCTCGCACCATCGCCGGCAAAACACACTCCACAGTAAGTGGATATTGAATTATCGTGCATTCATGAAGACAAAACATACACTGAAGCTGCTCAAAAAAAAAAATATTGCTCAGCACGTTCCATGAAAAAAGTGCTATCGCTTTCTGTTCTAAGGTAAAATTAAAAATAATGTTTATGGACAACTAGGATGCAAACTGAGTTATGCGTATGAGAGAATTGCTAAGAGTTGTTCCTGTTTAGGCAGAAGAAACAAGCATCTCTATACCTTCAGTACATGAAATTTGTTCTGCATTTAAGATACGCACTGGTTTGTGAGATTCAGTTGAATCCTTAGATATCAGTTAAGGATAGAAAAAAAAAAAAGTGGCTTCGTTACATGTAATCGAAAATCATCCTACCTTAGAACGCAAACCCAGCTTTGCTGAACTCTGGCAGGTACGTAGATATTCTTATCTCATGTACACGTCGGGGGATGCGTCCTAATGGAAAAGGTTACACGTACTTGACAACAAAAGACGGACTCCATATAATGCTTAATCATCCTCTCTTCAATTCAGAGGAATATACCTAGTTACATATAACGTCTCAATCATTGTCCTATAGTGTCTCATACAAATGTGTATAATCATGTCAAAAAAGGTATTATATTCCAGGTCGAGCCGCCCTTAATGAACCTCTAGGGAAAGTTTTAGAGGAAGAGCACCCTCAAAGGCCAGCTTCGTCATTCTGAAATTGCTGGCTAATTTATATTCCCCTGCGGTAAGCCAGCTTATGAAACTTGAGCCACTCCGTCCGAAACTGAAACTTGGATATTATGAAACGCCTTTGTTAAACTTGTAGCAACCAATATTGAACGTTTTCAAACTAAGGTGAGTAGGATTGAAATACTGAAAGAAAACTGTTTTACAAAGTTGAAATCAATGAAGGTTGACACTTTTTTCTTTTGTATATTCATTAAATGATTTCCTATATACAGGGCATACGTCAATCACCTGGCATGATCTGTTTCATAAATCATTAGTTTTTTCTTTAAGTATTTCTGACATCAAAAATAAACTTTAGTGAAAAGAGTTCACTATGATTACGTTCTCACTACTTACCGACTGTACAAACTTTCTCCCTGAAGTTTTAATTACTAACACGAACCTTTCTCAGCTCAAATTTTACTGTTATTCGATAATGACCTCCTAATCCACTCAGCGTTGCTGTGATGGCTTGTTTCTTGAGGCCATCACTCATTCTCTGTTAATTTACACTGATAATTGCTCAGTAATTGTTAAAAGACGCTCTTCCTACGTCGTGAACGCCCACGAAATAACTCGGATATGATTTCCGTTGTGAACGTCCGACTCCTTTGGATAATGACCATCAGGCAGTATGCTGAGTTCTCTGTTTGGCTCAGGTTATGGTTATATACTATTAATATGGAATATCTGACGTTAACAATTACCTTGGTGAAAGGTACATATAATGAGAGTTGTGTCAAATTTGTTAACAGAGTTGTGCTGGACTAAAGCTATTGTCAAATGCCATGGATCTGATTGTAATTACACGATTCATCAGACTGACCCGGCAATCTAACTCATTATGAAACTTTTCCATCATGCATAAAACTGTATTACCTGGAGAGATGTAAAGACACTCGTAAGCAAAAACATAGCTTCCCATGTCCAATTCGAAATTACAAGGAACATTTTTCACAAATCGTAAGAGTTAACATAAAAAAGGATTTATATGAATGAAAAAAATATCCCCCCCCCAAAAAAAAACTGCGTGGCTGAAGACTATACAAGTGTAGAGTCTTCGGCTAAAATGCATCCATGGTAGCTGCTGCATAAGTGGTGAGAAGCGAGAAGCGGGTGGCTGCTTGTCTTGCTTAACCCAAGGGTAAAAACGCCTCTTACGTCCCACAAGCACTGGTGTTTACCTGGTCACTCACCTTCAATGGTCCAGATGTTCACACTGAGTAACACAAGAGATATTTTTAACATTCTATGTATGTATAGTGAAAACATGTAAATCACCTATTAAATAAAGTTATTTCTTCCGATAACAGGAAATTCAAATAGGCGAACATGATATTACTCCTCAGCTTCATTTCAACATCTTAATTATTAGTCAAGCACAAAACTGAAATCTCTTGTAGCTGTTGTGTACGTGTATATATATATATATATATATATATATATATATATATATATATATATATATATATTACAAGGTATGAATACACATCCTATCCCAAATTCACAACGCATTAAACAGCCTCAGCTCCAAATTTGGAAACAAGGTTTAAACAAAAATGTCTAGCGTACATTTCCCTGGAGATGATAGCGCCGAGTCTTTAGGTTCTCGTTCCAAAAAATAAGAGCACTGCCCTTTCATCAGTGCTCCAACAGACCTCTAATTATCGTCGGCAATAAAACACTAAGGATCATATTGCAGCAATATCATGAAGCATTTTCATTTGTTTGGCTACAGTTGATACAGCAAACTGGAAATGTTCTGCTACACAATACTCATTGCAAGAGTTATTTCAAGTCCAACACCTTCACCTGCCACAGCGGTGCTCCCAACTCTGTGTCTGGTCTCGTATCATGACATTCAGTAACACATGCATGGAAAGTTACCCAAGTGAAAGGGCCAGACAAAAGGTTGATCACGGCGGCAAGTGAAGCGAGTGAGCACAAGGTATTTCCTAACCTTACACAGGACACTTACGCGCTGCACATGTATAGAGAGTTGAAAATTTCATTTGTACAACACGCCTGAACTCTACACTACTAGATTCTTCTTGCACTGCATTATGACACACTTATACAAATATTATACGCAGGTATTTGACTGCAGAGTATACATGCACGGCGCATAATTTCATCGTAATCCCCCTAAGTATGCCAAACCTTAACTAACCATATCCTGGCTTAATGTGGCTGTATTAACACCAATTCCCGATCATATGAGCCGACAGCCTAGCCTATCACGCCCATCCAGCGGCATAAGATGAAAGTATGGCATCCTACTACCTTCCAGACACCTAACTTAACTTTCTCTAAATTATGTTTCTAGGTATATGATAATGGCGGATATATAGGCAATAATGCGCGTAACTTAATAATGAATGAGAAGATACGTGGACGATGTCCAAAGAAAATATACCCAAGACTTTAATAGATTTACAGAAAACTATGATGCAGTGAATAAAATAGAAGTGAGAGTATTTTTGGTTATATTCACGATGGTTTTTGTCTTTTACGTTGAAGGCTCCAGTCAAGGACAAAAGTCCACATCAAGGCCGGGCCCTAATTGAATAATAGAGAGAATTAAGGTACGGGGAAAAAGACACGGAAAGTATTCATGATTTTTTGAGAAAGTAAAAGACTTGTCTTTTGAAATGAGCCTGGTCATAACTATTAAGAAAAAAAATGAGAAGGTTGATGATCTTATCAAATAGCTAAGAAATATTAACAATGAAAGAAAAAGTGAGAAGAGAGTTACGCTGAAGTAGAAAATACGAAGAAAAATTTCCAATCAGTGAATATGAAAACGCATACAATGTCTGAAAATACGACGACAGTGTGAAGACAAAACTTACAGTGAACAAGAAATAAGTGAACAACCTTATGAGAAAAGTAAGTGAAAAACTTTATGAGTCATAAGCGTATACATCAGTATGTTGGGATGAATAATACATTACGAGACGTTACAGTGAATAATGAACGAGCAAACAAAATTACGGAAAATGAGAAACCGAGGCTAATTTCCCAAAAATATAGTGCGTGTGTAGTAATATTCCAAATAGGTCCATCTATAACATATAACCTTTACGAGAAGAGAGAGGAAATAAGATATATTTTTAGTTGCATCACCTGACCAGACATCAGTAAAAAGGTGTAATGTTAGCATGAACAATTAGTTCGTATGCGTGTGAGCCGACAAGAGATACTAATGCATGAGATCGTGTATGGTCGTAGATTATATTCAACACCTAAAGATGATGTTCAAGATCATTCGATTTGTGGTTATAAATAGAAGTTCTCAGCGTTAAATAACCCTGAAAATCGATAAACCTATAGCCTAAATAACTAACAAACCATCCAACTAAAGAGTGGCAGCCTCTAACAGCCTAACTCGACCAGAGGAGCAACACGACAGCTTGGTCCTAGACCGAGCTGTCAGGGTAGACTGAAACCGTCGCTAGGGTATATATAAGGTGAAGTAAGGTAAAGTTCCAGACCCAGCTGTGAGAGTTGACCTTCCAAACCATCGGAAGGTATACGTAAGGAAAGGTAAGGTCCAAGACCAGCTGTGGGGCATAAAAGGCTTAAACCATCGTTAGGTGTGCTTAAAGCAATGTGCCAGACCCAGTTGTGAGGGACAGAAGACCTAAACCATCGTAAGGTATACGTATGGTAAGGTCCCAAACGCACATGTTGGGCTTTTTTTATTCCAACTTTTCCTTAGACCAAACTCACTGCCAAGCACTTAAACTCTTGGCAAGACCCAAATTTCTGATGAATATAAAGTCCTCTCGTATTCCAAACAAGACCATATGACCTAGATTAAATGACACTTGCTTCTTTCTGCAGTGTAGTGTCTTCTGTCCTGTAGTGTAATACTACCTGTCCTGTATCTTGGTGCTTTCTGTCCTGCAGAGGTGCTTCCTGGGCTGTAGTGTGGTGCTCCACAAAAATATTTACTCTTTTGGTCTTCCATCCCCCTGCGCTCAACCACACCCCGCCACTGACGTTATACCTTCCTAATAAGGACGATGAAACATACCCGTGATACTGGTGTTATCCTCGCAGCCTAATTTGAACCACTGTCTATGAGCCATCGTACAAGAATGACCGCATGTAAGCCTCTGTATGTAAACACTATATGTAAGCCATCGAATGTGAACTAATGTATGAGCCCACGTATGTTATTCACTGTATGATCCACTGTATGTGAACCACTGAATGTGAGCCATTGTAAGTGAACCACTGTATGTAAACCACTGTGTGAGCCACTGTAAGAGAAACGCTGTGTGTGAACCAATACATATGTAACACCCTAAGTGACTATGTGAGCCACTATATGTAAACCTGTTAATAACACACCAACTGGCGGATGGCTGACTGGAGAGGCATTGCGTAGGACAGACAGCCAACTACCGCCGTGTGTGTGTGTGTGTGTGTGTGTGTGCGTGTGTGTGTGACCAACTTCCTTTTGTTTCGTACCGAATGACCTCCACCAGCGCCATTATGGTGGCAACGGCCGTAACGACCCGTCCCCCATCCTTCCATGACCACAGTAACTTACGAGACTCCGCTTCAGGTGTACCTCAGGAAACACACACACACACACTATACAAGGCTTGGGCTAATACACCTTTTTTTTTAATAAAATGGTGCACCATACCTTGTGACATTATTTCCCTAGTCTTCTCGTATTACCAAGCGAAAATAAACTGTCCTTTCTTTATAGTAACATCAATGCGTTGGTCATAATTTCTGTTATTTTCAGGTGTGGTTCCGAATCCAGGCTCATCAAGCATTGTAAAAAGTCATACCTTCATTCCTTGTATGATCAGTATAGACTTGTGGTAGCGTATAAAATGAAACGTAACAGTCTAACTGAAAAAAGGGGCATAACCACTCTTAAAGTAAGTCAAAACATCAACTCAGGTGTCCCCTAAATACTTTTCGACCACTAAACCTAAGGGCCCTGCAATTTTGGTATTTTCTTTCCCAATTTTACATCTTACCCACTACGCCAAGACATCTTATTTTCAGAAATCTGCCGTAACAGGTGTGTTCTACTTATCAATACAATTCAGAGTTCTTGGTAAGCAATCTAGTGAATACATTTCATTTTCCAGTCGTTTTATTTCCAGTGTCCATAACTTTATGAATATAAATTGGATTCCCTCGTAATCATCCTAACAAAACAAAGCAACTGATTTGTTTCTTTTATTCACTCATTTTGATACCCTCAAATGTAAATTTTATAGTTATGTTTGTCAAAACTGAACCTAGGACCAGTAGTGATGCCAAAACTAAACCTAGGAACAGTTAGCATACATGTGTTACAATCTGGTTTAAGGAAACCGAACTTAAATATCTCTCTCTGATCTAATGAAGAGGGTAGCTTGGAATGAGAACAGTGCTCGAGTTCTTCAGTGGTTCATCGAAACGTTTGTTTCCTCTACAGGAAACCTATGGGGCTTCAACTTTTCCACATTTTTAATTAACTTCATTTGTGATTCAGCTTTGCCCAATCTTTAAATAATGGCAATCAAATGTGCAACAGAGCTTCATGAGTAAGGTTTACGTTGGAATGGAAGCTTCAGTTTTCTCTGAACAAAATATTTTCCTTAGGCGAACTCTACTAAGTTATTACGTTTCCCGTAAACATTAGATATTGTAGGATGTAACTAGCAGATCTGATATGCTACAATAACACTATAAGAATAACGATAAAAGAAATGGAGCCATACTCGAGAAATAAAAATTCGTTGTACCGAGATTGTACCTCATGTAATGGTCAGTCATACTTCCTACAAGTCATGCGTACAGTGAACACGTGTGCACTTTTAGAATTATTTTCAACACCTGAAGAATGAGTCTAACGTTTTCGATTAGTTATAAGATGACCGTGTAGCTGAATATTCATACCTCTTACCTCATTGAATCGAGCTTGTTGCCTTACAGTTCAGCTTGTGAAGATAATCTTTCCAAAGTATTTTCTTACCTGCTTGCCTTGAAGAAAGGATCTATTTTGGGAGCCTAACAAAACAGACGCTCACAACCATATTGAATTTATGGAATGTCACAGGGAGGTGAGGTTTTGTGCTCCAATCACATACCACGATTAAATTTTGGGGCATAAAAAACTTGCTGAACTCTCTTGCGTAACATGGATAAGGACATTTTCTTTAATAGAGTGGTTAGAGGAGAGAAAGAATTGGTGTGACATGTGAAGGAATACTTTGATATGGAGGAGAGAAATTAGTCTCTCCTCTCTCGTACGTAATAAATGGAAGGCATCCATGTTATTGGTACTATCCGGCAGTACTTCAGTGACTCATGTTTTGCTTTTTTTGCCCAGGTATCTGTATTTTCTTTCTTTACCCACAAGTGAGCTGAAGGCACTCAGTTCACAAGCACAATCTCTGTATCCGACACACAACACTGGTAACACGTAACACAATTTTTTCTTCGTAGCAGTAGATTTTCCAGTGGTGAGCGCTCGGCCTACTCCAGCATTTGGGGGCCCCCTAAGCACTTCTTTTTAGTTCCCACTCCGTGTGACAGCCGATGGTCATAGCCGTGCCACCTGCTAGTTAATAAACAGACAATCCTGAGCCAATGATGATCTCAGGTATGTGTTCATGAGCTTCAATTTATATTTTCTACCTCCGTCACACTTACCTACCGTTATAACAATCTTTCTGAATACGCAAACAGGAAGCTAAATGACAATTGTGTACCTAGCCACTATTTTAACAAGCTAGCAAGATAAGTCTGTAAACTAGAATGAACACTGCAATGATTAGTGAAAACTACCCAGCTAATTTGCTGGTATTATAGCAAACTAGACAGCAATCAGGTTTACAGCTTTCTTCTTACTTGTTAGTGAAAGCCTGCTAGTTAGCTAGCTTAGCTAATAAGGATAATGATTTCGCTGCTCATATAAGTAGCTAGCAAGCTATACATACTATTACTGGCAGTTCTAACTCAACATAGCTTCCACTCCTGAAAACGGTACCTGTGGTGAGCTAGTTTAATAGGAATGAAAGTGAGCAAACAGAAATTACCTGCTTTTCTCCTGGGAGTAAATCTTCATTTCCATCCTCTTTGTTTCCTTTATCTTTTCTTCTGAAGGATTTCATTTTGAACGCCATTAGTCACGCTGGAGTTTGCCTCAAGCTTGCGATTTGTTTATAACCACTTAAATACTTCACACTTGACTTATAACATGCACAGGCTTAGGCCCTGCATATCGTGCCAAATGGATAACACAACACAGCTGTAATAAATGTAAAATCGAGTTAATAACATGGATTATATTTATCACGAGTTGACGACACTATAACCTCTGAAAGCAATTAGAAACTTCACTCTCATTAAGCCTAACTTATCAGATACTACATTTCCACAGTAAACATATAGTTGGCCCATTCATAACTTACCAATAGTGGGAGAACTAAAAAAAATAAAGACAAAAATGACTGCTTCTGCATCGAAAAATCATGTTTACGTCTAGTTACCGCACTCACCACCAGATGGACAGTACGGTGCTTGGCGCGGGCATTTCATGTCTTGATAAGAGTCTCCCACGAAGAGACCGCATAAAATGGGATATATTTGTTGCAATATTAATCTGATGGGGTGTCATCGGTATCGGACTCTGCCTGCTTGTTGTTACGCAGCTGATGAAGAGTCACCTTAGGTTAAGCTATATCATCGTCAGTTGACGAAACACAGAACGATCCCGTCAAAAAATTGTCGCTTCAAGTAAGTCCATTAAGTCCCTGCTACTAAGTGTAGCGCAGCCTTGGAACTACAGGAATTCCTAGCTGGAGGATTCCGTGTCATTAGTTGGTATTTAAAATGAATAAAGTTAATCAAACTTTAAAAAACTTATATATAAAATATCTATCCAATAACAAATGGTAATGATGTAAATGATAATGGATATATAGATACTTTACAGAATATTTACTGACAACAAAAATGTTACATGCCCAATGTAGCGAAATATTTTCACCTCAAACTGACAACCTTGCTCACAAGTGACATAACTCACTCGTGACCTAACTCACTAGTTATATAACTTACTAGTGTAGGTGCGTATATATATATATATATATATATATATATATATATATATATATATATAGATATATATATATATATATATATATATATATATATATATAAAACATCGTTTCAGGAAGAGTTGCACCA
>JAYMFT010411258.1:0-18233 GCA_038088735.1 Panulirus argus | reverse complement strand
GAGAGGCTTTGTGGAAGGTCTTAAGAATATATGGTGTGGGAGGTAAACTGCTGGAAGCAGTGAAAAGTTTTTATCAAAGGTGTAAGGCATGTGTACAAGTAGGAAGAGAAGAGAGTGACTGCAATATCTAAACATTATCCATGGGAATAGGTAAGAAAGAATACTGCCCACATATTCCCTGTATGTTGTAGGTGACTGAAAGGGGTGGGAGAGGGCTGGAAATCCAACTAGCATGAAGACCATTTATGACATCACCAAATAGCAGAAGATCTAGGTATTTAGCAGAGCCTATTTGCTTACATGTGTTAATTTTCCTCTATGTAGGATTATTGGATAGCACATTAGGAAGTAGTAGTTAGTAGAAACAGTGAGTAAGAGCCTCTGTAAACATTGTTCTAGAGTTGCCCTCTGCCAGTGGCCTGCCATGGGTGAGGAACTATAGGATAAGAAGTGGCACTGGAATTCACCAGTTATGGGGACTCTTCTGCTGTGGCCAACCCCTTGGAGAAGTTCCTGGAGGGAATGGGCATCAGATATATAGATAAATAGATAGATTAAAAATTCAACATATATCATTATGATTAGTGATCTGAAGGCAAAGACTGAGGCATCTGTACCTTGACACACACATACTCATTTGCATGAGTTCTTATCCTGAAGCTGTCTTACAAAATTTCAAAAACTGTGTAACACATTGTTATAAGGCTGATATGAACGAGTTTATGGTACACAAACACATAGAGTCATTAACATAAAGGGAAGTGTATTCAGTAATGACAGATCTTTTTCTTGTCTTTTAAACTGCACTTTAACCAGTAATGCAGCTGAATTAGGATCTACCAGTTTGCAGTATCTCACAATGGCATCTAATGTCATACCCAGTGTTCACTGTCATGTATCTACTTAAAATACACTAATTAAGATCCAACTAGGAATATAAACTTCCAATGTTGCTCATAATTACCCAGTTTGCCCCCCTTAACATCTCAATAAGTTGTCTATTCCAACCTCATAATTGATGTATTTATCCTTACAATTTCAACTTTATCCAGCCAACAATGAAAAAAAATCACTTCAGAAGTTTATTGTGTTTGTTACTTTCCTTGTCATAACAGGTAAAAGATTTGTAGATATTTCATTCAAACATGCTAAAATGTGCAAGCTGAAATTTTGAGTGTCAAATGAGCTGCCACTGTGCACAACTTATCACTTATCTTACCTAAACCAAAATACTGATCAGTGATTATCATGTTTTCTCTTACATAACCCTTTTATTGCTATTGTCAATGTGATTCACTGACAGACTTTCTCATACCAATAAAACTATTACAGTTTGTAAAATTGTCACCGGCATCAGTCAGATGCAATGTTGTCAAGGTCAGGCTGGCACTGGCAACACTGCCTTCACTTTAGCTAGGAACCCTTCTCTTAACTCATCTCGGTCAACTTTTGATGATGAAAGAGTTGGTGTTCATAAAATCACTCTCCACCACAGTCAATTAATTTTGAATTATCTGCCCAGTTATCCATGGCTAGCTAAAAGCCACTCAATTTCATACCTTGAAAACTTGTAAAAATGTGCTTTCACTGCATGGCTAGAAAATAACTGACTGTGGGGAAAAATCATTACACACTGCCACCTCAGGCACCATCCACTGCACTTTAACTAGTAATGCAGCCAAATAATGATCCAAAAATCAACAATGTCACAGACTAACATCTAATGTCATACCCAGTGTTCATTGTCATGGATCTCTTTAATCTAATCTAATTAAGATCTAACAATATTCATAAACATCCAATGTTGTCTATATTGGCACAGTTCTTTAACCTTTTAATGTCCCACTAAGTTACCCTTTAAAACCCCCAAAATTCATGCTTTTCAAGATTTAAAAAAACTATTTAACCTATTCATTTAATAATGAAAAAAAAAAAAAATCAGAAATATACTTCATCCATTACTTTCACTGTAACAATGTGTAGGTTTGTAGATATTTCACCAAAACACACTAAAAAGCGTGAGCTAAAGGCTTGAGTGTCATGTGAGCTGCCATGGAGCATGTTTTACAGTGCATTTACCCACAATGAAATACAGATTACTCATTATTACTGCTTTCTCTTATATTCAGTGTCATTGATAAATTCTTCATGACCGTAAAACTATAAAAGTTTGTAAAATTACCAGCAGCATCAGTTAGACACAACATTGTTAAGGTCAAGAGGGTGCTAGCAACAATGCCTTCACTTTTGCTAGAAAACCATCTGATTCAGTGTGGTCAACTTTTGATTCTGAAATAGACAGTATCTAAAATCACCGACTGCACAATACAAAGACATGATAATTCATGATCATCTGCCTGATCATCTAACTTTAATCTAAAGTCATTCAATTTCCTTCAGAGAAATCTTACATAAATGTGCTTTTGCTGGCATGGCTAAAGGATGATTGACTGGGGAGAAATTATTAGACACTGCCACCTCAGCCACAAATGAAGTCTAGTGTGATGCTTTAAAATTGAGGCGCAAAACTCGATATGCAAATATCTGTCTAAAGGCATGACTCAGCTTAATTAAATATGTCTTATGGCTTTAGGGAATCAAATTGGTTTTTATGCTGCAAATCATCTGACCTTTTAAAGCACTGACACATTCTATTCTTTTTCTTTACTCTGCCATAACGTGTCAGCTACAAAATCTTTTTTCAAAATGGGCACATCAAGCAATAACAATGGAAGAAATATCTCTACATGGTAGATAAACTAACTGAAGGTTTTATCGCAAGAAATATTCTGCTTAGGATATGATGTACATTGGACATTTAAGTTTATATGTATCCTGGAAATGTTCATCCTTATGAAGAAGCTCTTGTTAATTGGTAACAATTCATTTTATCATCTCACAGTCACCAACTCCCTCTGATATAAATCCCTATATCAGAAATTTAAGGGTTTCAAATCTACCTGCTACAAGGTAATAATTCCTATTTCTGAATCAAGAGTAATTTCTTTGCACTGAAATATATACTTTAGGTTGCAAAGTTACATGTACATTAGATATTTATGTTATATCCTAACCGTAAGTCCTGGGTCTCCTTTAATGCCCTGAGGTCCTCTTGGTCCACGATCACCCTGTAAGCCTGGAGGGCCTGGTCTGTTCAAGGGATCTCCATCTGGTACATAATCGTTACCAGGTAGACCTGGTTCTCCTTTGTCACCCTGCTCACCTGGACCACCAGGTTCTCCATCTTCCCCCTTCTTACAACGTCCAGGTTCACCTTTTCGACCACTGGCACCATCCAGACCTCTTAGACCTGAAACAAATTAGTGAATGAAGGTTTCTAAAGTAAATATCATAAAAGCTATACTATACCAATCCATTTGCGAAGTTTTAAGTGAAAACAGATACCTCATGCTAATCATATCCTTAATACGGACACTTTGAGCAGCATACAACACATTACACACCATCCAGTTAGAACACCTGGTTTGGCAACAACAGAAGAACTTTTTCTCATAGTATAGGTGCAATCAAAATAATGATATAATTATCTATCTATGGTATCTTTGTGCACGGCAAGGGGGAAGAGGTTTACACCCATGGGACCCCATCTCCTGAACACAAATGACACCTGCCAAGGTCTTAAGTTACTGTGCATGTTTATTGTTGCATACTTAATTCATGACAGCTAAAATGGATGACCCTGATGATGAGCCAACTGACCAGGCTGAGAAGCTTGAGCTATTCCAGCCTCAAAACTAAGATGAAGAAAGATGAAGAGAACATAAGCATCAGAGGTAGGAATATGAGGTGGTATCAAACAGTTCCGAGACTAGTTCCATAGCATGCCAACAGATGGCAGTACGGCAATGTGCATGCTGTGACGTTTAGGTGTAACTGTCATCAATAAGTCTGCCTAGTGGAGTTATTCTGTGAACCTCATGAGTTGTTTTAGGAGTTTTTTAACCACATGCTTATGCACTTTTGCAATTTCATCATGGACAGCAAACTAGAGCAGAGAGACAAGGTCTGTCAAGATCTCCATCAGTGTGCCCTGGATGACCCAACCTTCATGTTAGGGGTCATCCCTGGGGATGAGACTTGGGTCTATGGGTACGACCTGGAGACCAAACAACAGTCTTTGCAGTGAAAGAGCCCAAAATCTCCATAACCGAAGAAGGCCAGGCAGGACTACAGTGCGAACAAGAGCATGCTCATCGTTTTCTTTGACATTTGTGGGGTTGTTCACCATCAACTCGTCCCCAATGGCCAGACCAAGAATGGACAGTTCTACCGCAATAATCTGAGGTGAATGAAGGAGGACATGCGGTGGAAACAGCCTAAAATGTGGCTCTAGAACAATTGGATGCTTCATGACGACAATGCAACCTCTCATTGAGCTCTAGTAACTCTTGAATTTCTTGGCCGCAACAGCACAGTGACCCTACCACACCTGCCCTACTCGCCAGATTTGGCACCTTGCAACTTCCTCTTCCCAAAGATGAAGTTTCAGCTGAAGGGTCACTGTTTTGACACTGTGGAAGGTGCTTAACACACTTCGAGAACAAGACTTCCAGAAAACCTTCCAGCTGTGGCAACGGTGCTAGGAGCACTGTATGGCTGCCAAAGGGGACTATTTTGAAGGGGATGGTGCCCAACCTTGAATCAAGTGAGTACTTTCTTGTACATAGGCCTAGTCTGGGAACTTTTTGTTAGACCCCTATATCAGTAGAATACTGAGACATAATCGTATAACTGAAGACACAGAAGAAAAAAATCACCTTCATTCATAGACACTTACATACTGTAGAATGACTATACAATCATATTCTGAAACTGTACATAAAACATATTTATATGCAGAAACTTACTATTGTCACACACACATACGTACGCACACTTTTTACGGAGGAGAAATTACCTAGGTGAGGTACAGCATGATTTTAGGGAAAAGAGGGCATGCCAGGCAAACCTCCTAAAGTTCTACGAAAGAGTGAGCTCGGTCCTCGACAAAAGGGAAGACTTGTTGAATGGACTTTATGTACCTGGACTGCCAGGGACGTCGGACCTGATAACGTCCGATGTAACAGTCTCTAAGATTTTCTCTCGTGAGGCAAACCTTGTGTAACGCTGGTGACTCATCATGAGTTCCAGGTCGTTATCACCCACAGCCGCTCGTCACCCACACCCGCTGACCAGCAGATCGACAGCGCCCACACACTGCCTGTCATTAAGGTCCTGACTTGACCCTTAATGATGTTCCACCTTCATACAAAGGTCAGTAACAAACGACCCTCTAAATCTTTAAACAGACGTTCTGTAATTACAAAAATAATTACCTTTTGTCGTTGCGAACTGGAGCAGCAGAAATCATTGCCCTGATAACGAACGAGTGAATAAATATCGCTTCCTTCACTCTGTTGCCACCTCCACCGTCTCAAGATCAAGGACTTCCCTGAAGCTTCTTCTTGGAGAAGAAGGGTCTCTTTGATGGTCGACACACACCTTACACAAGGCTGGAGACCTGAGTGTCAGCTCAGGGACGATGATTCTTTCATAGGGAGAAGCAGGGTAAAAGTTGCGGTCTCTGCTGCACACCGAAGGACTGACGTGACCTTTATCATGATAATATTTATGACATACGGGAGACTGGGTAGTAGCGACACCACTCGATTGCGCCTATTTGACCTAAAACTTTGATATATTACTGGACACTTACTTGCGGACGCAGTTCTTATTTGTGTTTTAGAGGCTTCGTGCATCGACGTACAGGATCCAAGGGGATGGAACCAATGTGGTTAACTCCTTGAAATTCCCTAGGTGGTGGCGCCAAAGACAAGAGCTCCATCGGTAAAGCCTCCGAAAACTCTACTAGTATTACAACTGAAATTTGATTTGTAACAATAAATCTAGTCTCTTTAGGTAAGTAAATGGTGTATTCTTCACGAGATAATGTTGAAACGAAGGTAGACAATTCGAAAATGTATCTAACCGTGCCATGGGAAACAGAGAAGTACCGTCTTCAACTGTGGTCATTGTCTTCTGTCTCCTGGTGGCCCGAAACTCGCTTCTCCGTGAAGAGTCAGCTCCAGAACCCGCCCTGAGCCCTCTAGTCCTTGCCTAACTCAGCGGGGATGATCCCCATCTTGCACGACCGCTGTTTCCCATGCGTCAGGGAACAGATAGCCACTGCCCTGTGGCAATTTCAGAGGCAAATAAAAGACTTTCTCTGTATTTGATAGTTGCTTGCTTGGATGACAACCAAGATAATCTTGTAAAGGTATGATTAAGAATGGAAGGAGGGGAAGGGTCTGAAGAGCTCTGAAAGGCAAGCGGATTAGCGAATCTTTCTTAGGTGTTACGAAGAGGTCAAATAGCGTCCTCTATATCTGATGAAGTTGGCAAGAGGACTGCACATAACTTAAGGCGATTCCTAAAGCAATAGAAAAAAAGTTAGAGAAGTAAAGTGAAGAGTGCCTGACGTAGTGCTTGGGGTAGGAATTGGGTATGTGGAGGAAGTGGATGAGGAAGGAACGATGGAGGAGTTTGAGTGAGGTGAGCGTGGAAACAGTTGCAAGAAGCCTAGGAGTTAGACAGTGAGGGAAATGGTGTGTGAGGACGTGTTACGTCGGAGGAGTGTATGTATATGCTGACGCTCGTGTTCACAGTCCATTATACAGGAAGGCTGGCACCAACTGCTCCATGCTGGCGACTAGCCACAGTCTGTGGCTTCGACTACGGGATACATCCCCCAGTGGCTGCCTCATACGGACCTTCTTAACCCCTGCTTGGGCGAGCAACAAGACTTGTCATAAGAGTACGTGGATAAGACAGAAAACGGAAGACCTGATGGTCTGTGACGAGATTATCTATTGGAGGTTAGCAGTATTATTATGACTTTCCATTTAATGGGACAGACAGGTTAGTAAAGGAGAAGGCGTTTATCTCTGTAGCCACCACCTCAGGAGTTAAAGAAGCGGCCGCAGTGGTTCCAGCCATTTGATCCTTTGAGTTGGTGAGCGAAGATAAGCCACTGACTTGGAGTCTCCTCACTGTTAGGAGGGGAAGTGTGTGACATTCTTATGGAGAAGGAGATCAGCATTTCTTGGAGGTCGCAGAGTAATCTATGCTCTGAACGCAACTCATCTTGAAAACGGCCCTGAGATCCTCATGCATCCAAAGCACACTCAAGTTCAGTGATATTCTGAGAACAGCCAGACTCACAGGCAGTCTAAGCACAGCGAAACAGTAAGAGATAATCGTAAAGTAACAAGAGACTTTCATTTCGTATGAGTGAAGCTTGACTCATAATCATCTCTGGGTACACACGGCCAGGCTTTCAAGGTACTGTAAGTATAAACCAAATTCCCCCCATATGTTTCAAGTACAGCTCGATGTTGACGAGTTCTAATCAACATTCAGTGTTGGGAATGTGGGCCACTAGTCCTGCCGTTAGTATGATAATCAGCTTAACAGCACCAAAATAGCTAAGGGTCTGGTCACAGCGCCTGGAATTACTGCATGAGAACCTCTGCTCCAGGTATTTACCAGCTCTGTCGTCTGGCTGCCTCTTACACCTTATGTACTGGCTTTATTACCTCTGGAACCTCATGGTTTCTATCTTTTCTTACTCTTTTGTTTCTTTTTCTGTTTTCAATGTTTATTCCGTTATTTAGGTTCTCCATTTATCCATCTGTATATCATCTCCTCAATTTCTTCCTACGTTATTATCAAATCTTTATTTCCCTCACCCACATCGATTGTTGCCCTTCAGGTTTGACTTCTTAATTTCTCGTTCCTTCTTTCGTCCTTCATTACTTCTCCTTCCTTTCCCGTTTCACGATCATCTTATATCTTTAATCATTCCTTTACATCTTATGTTCGACCTACTGAACCCTTCTATACCTCCTTTTACTTACCTTCTCTTTTAATTACCCTCTTCTGCTCTTCCGTCTTTCTAGCGTCTTTAGCTACGCCCTTGGTATCACACACATGATTTCCGAGCCATAGCCTCCTTACATGCCCAGCCATATCCCTTGGGTCGCCAGTATATGCTGGCACCATTATCGTCGTATCTCCTCCCTCCTCGTACAGGCTGCTCAGATACCGTCCGCTTGGCTGCTGGCTGTGTTGGCATTGCTGGCTGTGCCAGGAAGATGGCATAGAAACATTACAGTAATCATGCCAGGATGATGTCACGAATCCCGCCAGGATGATTACAATGATCATGCCAGAATGATTACAATGATCATGCCAGGACGGCGGCGTGAATCATGTCAAGATGATTTAGAACGATCATGAGAGGATGGTGGTATTAATCATGCCAAGATGATGGCAAGAATCGCATTCGGTTCGTGTCTGCATCTGGAGAGAAGAGAGATAGCCAAACAGACAGAACAAACGGACAGAGTGACTGACAGAGGCGCAGCTAGAGGGAAAAAATGACAGGAAAACATATAATATACTTTTTTTTACAGTACATAAAAAAACAATCCACTTTTTATTGTTATTTTATCTATAGTCGTGTGAGCTGGCAATAACCTTCACGTCTAACATTTTCTTCATAGTAAAGATCTAAGAAGGTGTTTATGACAGTAGCTATTCCCCCTGAACTATTGTTTAGTGCAGTAAGATGTGTGTTGGGGACTCAGTATAAGTTGTCCACTAAAGTTGAGTATGGATTATGGCCGCTTTCTCATCTGTATCATTTTCTGTTCTCAATAACTTTGAAATACTTAGTAACTATTCTTGTCGATGATATGTTTGCCTGTACAATATAAGGGTAAAAGATTTATTTGTCAAATGATTTGTTTAGGATATGCTGTAACTATCATTAAATGCCACTGTCATAATACTTAGTCATTCACACCCAAAGGAGACTCACCTCAGGTTACTGGCACAATGTAATGACCCATGATTACTGTTTGGGAAACATCTGTCGAGGGAAATAGCTAGCAATTCTTTCTACTGAAATCCAAAGACAAGAATTACACATATGATAATTTGCGACAATGTAATCAGTTTTAGAATTAACCGTAGAAGATTGTGATGACATGGACTTATGAGAAGATGAGAAGAAACAAATGATTTTGTAAAGTAACATGATGTTAAACATTGATTGATTACAAGTCCGGTCAAAAACAGAATTTGAAATACAAAGTACAAAATGTCACATGTTTCGCATTGAACTTGAATTGCTATAATGTGTGTGTGTGTGTGTGTGTGTGTGTGTGTGTGTGTGTGTGTGTGTGTATGCATAATTAGATTAAGTAATATATTGAAATATTCCCGAAATTTCATATATACCTGGCATGGTTCTCTAACTTCCTCTCCTGATGCAGGCTGTTTGAGTACACATATATCAAAGTACTGCAAAAGCCCATCATGTAAAAATATCTTTAGCTTTTGTTCTCTAAGAGAATGGAAAATCTAACGTTCTTATAGTGGTAATCTTCGTAATGGTGAGGAGGTTTACAGTTGGAGGACTTGGCTTACTACCTTGAAATGCATCAGCCAACTTCTGTTCACAAAACAGTTTATTTTTGCTTTCAAGTGTTTCAGTAACTTTAGCTTTTTATTTTCATTTTTATTCTGTTTTCCTTTATTCAGAATGGCGTGTACTTTTATCCAGAGAAACCTCAATATAGACTCGCTCCAGGCACCGTGGACAGCGTGGCGCCCGCTTCCATCCCCTCGCCGCTTATGATTTGCAGAGGCCCTGCTGCAGCATCCAAGAATTTGAGAACGGGAAGCCTGATATAGGAAAGTGCACGGGGGGGACTCTACCATGCCCGCAGAGAAGCGTTTCCTACCTAGGATATGAACACGACATTAGTGCTGGCCGCTGCAGGGGTGCTAACTTTATCGTATCTGAGTCAGCGGCTAACCTTGAGCGGTCAGTGGGAGTGTAAAGAGGACGATTCTTCCTCGGTGAATGAGATGAGCTGTTTGATTGCAAGGAGGATCACTTAACAGGTTTACAAGTGCTCTTCGCGGTCCCATCTCTCTCTCTCCACTCACGCTGTGTGTACCAAGCACAGAGACCACAACCCGGTGGTAAGCGGCTTAAAGGTAGCGACACCGTTTCTGCTGAAGTACACGACCCTGGCCGAGGGAGTCAGCCCCACAGGAGCGATGTCCGCCAGTCCTGCTGAGGCGAGGGAACCACGCCTGGGGGTAAATATCCTACGGGGAACAAGAAGGATTATGTTCAGGTCAGACAGGATGCAGGATGTAAGCGAGTCCATCAGATCCATTAAGCATCAGGACTCTGATGAAGGTTTTACGCCGAACGAAATCGCCTTTACGATCTCTTTTTACTGCAACGGAGCTCGACGTTAAAACCCCATGAAAAGTCGGCAGTAAAACTGGATTTCGTGAGGAGGCCAGATACACAGTCAATAAGGATTATAGATAATCAGGTTATTACAGATACAATAATCTTTTAAGTGCAGAATCTTTAAAGTTGAAATAGACGATGGTGTCATGCCTCAATAATACAGTTGCCACTGGTCAGCGGCAGCTTGTTGACTGTTGTTTATCGTACGTTGGCACAGGATATTAATGTGTCATACACTCCTTAGTAGATGATTCGAAGATTCATACGCATGCACAAGTATAGAAACACAGATTCAAGCACTAATCAGTAAACAAGAATTGAGGAATATATGTGTAAACTAATCAATGTATTAGTCTTGGAAAAAATCATTGTAGACGAACTACAAACACAAAGAACTAACTGGCTGCTGGAGGTAAACTTTACTGAGGAGCCAGTGGGAGGGAGAGCCAGCAGGAAGGAAAGCCAGCGGGAAAGAGAGCCAACAGGAAGGATATCCAGGGGATGAGACAAGCAGCTGGAAGGAAAGCCAGCGGGACGAAGAACTAGTTGGTGTGTTCACCTCTTGGTACATCATAAGATAAGGAAGTACTCAGCTGGTGGCAATCTCCTTGAAAAGCCTTGCTTACGAGACGTAAAGAACTCCTTTGTGCTTACGTAAATAAGAATAGATTGCCTATGAATTATACATATATACATCCTAGTCAAAGGATAATTCTACGAACTGGGACGTATATTCCTTTTACAGTTGTCCTCACTAAAATGTCGATTAGGAGTACATGATTAGATTCACTCAAGAGGAAAACGTAACTCTAACTAAGCAGAACAAGGACTTCGGTTCCATCTGGAAATGATGCTGTTCCTGTCATACTCAGACGGCGAGTAATACCAAATTCATCGAACCTTTGTCTTCAAAGAGACGCTGATAAGGTACATGCCTTATTCTGAAGACAAGACGCTCTGCTCCACTAAATCTCTGGAAGGTTATCTCACTGCCAGGATTAAGGCCTTCCATAACATCGTATGTACGCGTCAATGTTGTGTCATCACTGCTGTGTTGATCCTGCAGTGAAATATGAGGTGTGTCTTAGGTATCGTAACACCAGCGTCTTTAACAGTTCCACAAGCTTGCCGATGTGGTGCGAATGTTGACTCGAAGAGCAGTAATGTGGATGTGCATCCCTCCAGAAAGTAACATCGTATCCTAGCGACGCGTGTAAACATGGTAAAGTCAGTCAACATTACCTGCTCTTCAGGTCTGAGTTAGTACGACGCTTATGGCACAAGCGATTTTAACAACATCCAAATGAAATTTATGAAACGAGAGACTATAAAGATATCTTTAGAGAGTGTGTGTGTGTATAATCCTCGACCCCATTCCATGGACGGTGACAAGACCAGTGAGGTCAGCAGTATAGGCTTTATGTGCCACATGACACCAGCCGACAGTCAGGCAGACTGTAGCAGCACCACAGCTGATGCCGAATACTGAACCCCAAGCTGCTTCAGCATATACTGTCCCTCCTCGGCAAATGACTGGCAAAAGAAACTGGCTGATCTTTATTCCAAATTCATGTTGTTTACCTCAATAGGCGAGTCTCCAAAACGACCTTTTATATAAACAATCACCATTATTACCAAAGCCAGTAATGCAAGCAACAGAAATCATATTTGAAACTGAGAACAATTGTGTTTGGCTTATTAGACGGTATTTCATCCTTAAAATGCGTACGAATATCAAACAATTACTGGCAGACGACTGATTAGAACAATACTCGTATGTTTCAAACAGTCTGAATCTGAGATTAGCAAAAGGAGAGGCTGGTAGACAGACGGAGAAGTGTACAAAAGTTGTGTAATTAATTCAGTTCTGGGTGGTAATTAATCCGGGAGGGGTTCATCACATATCCCCGACTCTGCAGCTAGCGTGGCAGTTCATTATCTGTGAGATTTTTTCACCAGCAACTGAGGTCAAGAGAGTGTAGCTTCCACCTCCAGCCCGGCCTGTAGCTCTGGGACCAGCCCCAGCGTTGGTGACAATCCCACTCAAATGTTGACCGGAATGTTGAGGGAAACGAGACGTTGCCTGAGCCATGTATCCTGCAGGTAGTGGTCGGTCATCATGCTCGTGGAGTGTCCTGTACACCCCCTCCTTTGGTCCTTTTGCTGACGACATCTGAGATCCTGCTGGGGGCGGTGGTGGCACGACACGACATTCTCTTGTGGCGCCCGCTGAGTCACGGCACTGCCAGAGGTCAAGTTAGGTGGTGGTGGTGGCACCACTGTATGTTATGAACATTAGAACATTATAAGACCAGCTGCACCCGTGTTTAGAGTCAACATTATCTCCAGCAATGTTAAAGACAAACAAAGCTAATCTAACTTTCCCTAACATAGCTTGAGTTTGGTTTTGGCTACCGTTCAGTCATTTAGCCACGTACTGTTATCGAATTCTGCAATTAACCCCAAGAACACGACAGTAGGTCCCTTGTGCACAAAGGTACTACCTTTGAGCCTGATGTTACGACTCTTATGCACTGCGGTACGACCATTAAACACGACGTTACGACCCTTGGGAGTGATGGTGTCGTGTTTGACATGACCCTTCTATATAAAGTCATAGGTCACGCCTTCACACCCAAAAATCGTATCGTTGTGCTCAAGGGTCGTATCTCTTGCTCGAGGGTCGTACCGACCCGCTTAATAGTCCTACCGTCGTCGTACCGTCCCTCTCAGAGGAGTCGTAGAAAAGTCAACTACCAGGATACCTAACAGAATTTTTATCCCAGTAACGTCGTTGTAGGTCCCACTGTACTATAGGATAAAAATCGTCCCCTAGACCTGGGCACTGTTTTCACATATCTAACACACTCTTGAACTTCCCTGAAAAATATGTATCAATTTCGTAAGGCATAACTAAATATGTAACTGGCTTACAATGAGATCACTGAGCATGTCAGGCGTCTGGAGATAAAATCTATAGAGATTGTGTTACCGGACTCTTCCCACCTGAATATCTAAGATTACATCGGGATAGGGGAAGCCATCGACGAAGATGTATTAGTCTCAATGGATGAGAGGGAGTCCAGGCTCTTTCAGGAATTACTTGCTCCAAAGAGTTCATCATAGCATGGTCGGTAGAGCGTTCCCCTTCTAGCCCAAATTCCGACATTGGATCCCGGGCTGGAACACGTCGCGAGAATCGATGTAGATTCAAAGAGTTCATCCTTTCCCTGCTCCTGATCGGAGTGCAGCTTTGACCCTTGGAGACCTCCATAAAACGGGGTCCTTGGGCTACATTATATATATATATATATATATATATATATATGAATAATCTGTCATGCTCATATATGCATCCATGATCAGTATCACTGTGAACATGTCAGGTCTAACTACAGACAAACAAAACGAAGGTTGGCGTCTGGTTTAGCTGATAGACGGTAAACAACAATAGCCAGGAACACTAATGGCTGGAAGAGGCGGGGGAGGGAGGTTTAGTGGGAGTCGCCCCACAGCAGCTGCAGCAGCAGCAATGGGTGTTGTGTAAGTGAGAGTCATGGTGGCGGTGCAGCAGCAGCAACAGCGGCGGCTGGCTGTTGTGAGGAGTGAGTCACGGTGCAGCAGGAGGCACCACTCTCCCATGTAGAGGTCCTGAGGATACATCAAGGAGGAAGGGAAGGGATAAGAACAGTCTCGCCCTAGAGATGTGTGGGGAAACTTGGGTAGCAAAAAGTGAGATTTTTTTTTTTTTGACGTTCGAGAGAGAAAGTAGATGAGAGTAAAGCTGATGCAAAAGATATGATAAGAAGAGGAAGTATATAAGAGAGATGAGAGAGTGTTGTTTGGAAAGTGGTGAGAATTGAGGGATATGAGCTGCAGTGACTTTTGCAGACGACATCAAGTAACAGATGATTGAGAGCGTGGTATGTATTGTGTGAGAATGAAATCGGTGAGAAGGGCAGTGAAGAAGGGAATACTGAAGGTGGAAGACGTATGTGTATCTGAAGGAGGTCAGGCCGAGAGAGTGGAATGAAAAGAGACTTTTCAGCACCTTAATGAGAAGATTACCACTGAGAGACTCAAGAAGCATCCGAAATTGATCGAGACGGATCCGTGAGATGAGACAACTGAAGGCCTTCAGGAAGTGCATGGCTGAATGGAAAGAGACAAGAAATTAAGGAAGAGGATTCTTGGAAGTGGGTAGAACGTCGTGAACTGCAGTGTAAACGAAAGTGTAACGCATAGAAGGCCGTGCTGACTAGTGTTTGGCTAAGTACCAAAGGAAAAGTTTCGCAGAATATCCAGACTGAGAGAGGTGTGGAAATTGGTGAATAAAGACGGCAAACAGAGACGTGGGCGAGATAATGAGGTATAGGAGGCTGAAAGAGAAAAAAGATATATCAGATATTATGGAGGAAGTACAGAAAATGAGAAGTTAAACAGTTCTGGAAACAGAATCAGAACTGGAATTATTTGAGAAAGGCAGAGCTGGAGGCCACTGAGTAAGGTTACAAGGTCAGGGTTATGCAACAGGAACAGGCAAGATGATGAATGGCAGAAGTGCAATTAATGATAAAGGAATTAGAGCAAGGCTTTAAAAGAAAGGAAATGAATGAGGACACTTATACAAGTGAAAAGTTCAGGTATACTACATGATTCGATGAAATTGGAAATAGTGAAAGTAGACAAACATATTCATAACAACGAGTGAAAGAAAAAATTGATGAAAGATATAGGAAAGGCAAATGTGTCTTCAAAGAATAGGAAAGGATTATTTAAGTCGAACAGAAGAACATTGTGGAAAGAAGGAAAGGCTTCTTCAAAGAACTACTCAATAAAGAAAACAAAGAAGATATAAAGGAGTTGAAAAACACCAGAAGAAATCGAAACGGAAAGAGACGTGGGGAAGAACTGAGAAAGGCAAAAGCCAAAGTTAATATCATTAAGTGGATTAAGACAAGAAAGTCACTGAAACTCAATAAAGGAGTGGATTGGCTGTGACAGATGCTCAGGAAAGGTCGGGAAGAATAGGAAATGCCAAAAGACTGAGACAGAAAAAGAAATGCATGATTTATCAAAGCTATCCAGGACGGAAGTTTGACCCCGATCATATATCATGAGAGGAGGTAAAATGGGAGGGATATGTGGATAAGGCATACCATGAGCTTCTTACCTAAGACACAGGATTTATAACATGTCCCTGACGTACGTAACTCGGCGAAAACAACTAGATACTAATCTGGGAAATATTTCGCTTAGTCCGTTGCTGCGGTTCTCAGGTACAGGATACGTTGCAGCAAAGAACGGTCAGGCAATAAAAAGGCTAAGAGGGATTTATGGATTTGCACTGGGTAACGTGTAGTGATGCGAGAGATCAGGAGGGTCAGTGGAAGGTGGACTGACGCAAGAGGAGGAGACTTTCTCAAACACCTGACAAGGTGACTGAGGAATACCTGCAGACTGGTGGTCAGTGTGTGGGTCTCTCCTCTCTCCCTCACCCCTCCACAACCCTCTCCCTCACCATACCACAATCCTCTCCCTCCACCTCATCATCTTCACCCTGACGTACTTGAAACACTTCCTCCACATCCTACCCCCGCCTCATCCTCCTTTAATATCCTTCCCTCGTATCCTTTATCACACAGTGTTTCCTCTTCCTTTGTTCCATCTTACCAGACTCATTACTTCCTGTGAATATTTCCTCCGTCATCTTTTCATCCATCAGCTTGATTTCACAGCTTTTCCTCTCCGTCTCGTCCGTCCCTTCCACTCTCCCGGGAAGCATCGCCACCACGAACGCCTCAAGCCGGCCAGCCTCCTGCCAAGCTTTGGCCAAGAGCCAGGACACACGGGGTCACGTCTCACGGGGTAAACAGAGTAGGTCATGTAAGGTCACATATACCCAGGTCCTCAGACCCTTCTTGGGGTTCAGTCCTCTGCTGGGCTCACATTAGCAAGGCTCTGCCAATGGTGTTCATTATGAGTCTACCAACGGAACCAGGCCAAGTATAGTTATGGACTCCATTACTCAACATAAGGCTGCCAGCTCACATTAACCACAGCGGGGGATCCCTACCACGCCTAATGCAGTGGTGGACCAGACCACAGTAATGGTTGACTCACCTCCTGGTTTATTACGAAACAGGAGTTAGTCCAGGCCTATTTGGGGAGGGTGAGGCACGAGGAGAGAGAGGGGGAGAAAGAGGGAGAGAAAGAGAGAGAGAAAGAGAGAGAGTCATGCCTCAGACAGTAGGGGACACCATAGTAGAGGCGGGGGTTTTGAAGAAAGATCCTGGATTGACAAAATTATCAGGATGGAGAGAATAAAACTGGTAACGCCAACATGTGCGAGCGAACGCGGTGTGTCTTCTTCCATCCTGTCACTCGCCATCATCATCACTACAGGACGACACACCATCTACACTATCTTCACTACATACTGCTGGCGTTTGACTTCACCCTTGCCGGTCATGTCAGAGGTCAACGTCATTACGTCATCGACTCCACGACATATGTCCCAGAGGGCAACTGTGGCCTGTGTCTCTTTGAGGAGCGGTTGGCTGTGGGTGAAGGACTGTTGTGGAGGTCTGTGTCTCCGTCAGGGGCGGCTGGCTGTTGTGGAGGTCTGTGTCTCCGTCAGGGGCGGCTGGCTGTTGTGGAGGTCTGTGTCTCCGTCAGGGGCAGCTGGCTGTTGTGGAGGTCTGTGTCTCCGTCAGGGGCGGCTGGCTGTTGTGGAGGTCTGTGTCACCGTCAGGGGCGGCTGGCTGTTGTGGAGGTCTGTGTCACAGTCAGGGGCGGGTGACTGTTGTGGAGGTCTGTGTCACCGTCAGGGGTGGCTGGCTTTCTGGTCGCTGCTCTCGAAATAGCTGCGCCATCCAAACATTACTGAATTTTAAGGGAGAAAAACTTTTATGGTTCTAATTTAATATAAACGATAAAAGTCTTGATTAACGCAGCTACGCTCAAACGATTCTCTATGATAACCTTTACTTGGCTCCCAGTGTTGGGAACTTTTTATTTATTTACATAAGTATATATATATATTTTTTTTTCTTGCAGAATAAGTATTAAGTTAATAGTAGTTGATGAGGCTAACGTCTTAACGTACTTCTTTCGCTTATAAAAATTCAGCTTCTTTCCATTTTCTAATTTTTACTTTACTGTTTTATCGTATTTATCGAATTGTTTCTGTGAGAAAATCCCCACAAAGACACCTAGGTAGTTGATCATCCTGCTAGCTGATCATCCTGCTAGTTGATCATCCTGGTGGTTGATCATCCTGGTGGTTGATCATCCTGGTAGCTGATTATCCTGGCAGCTGATTATCCTGGTAGCTAATCATCTTGGTAGCTGATCATCCTGGTAGTTGATCATCCTGGTAGTTGATCGTCCTGGAAGTTGATCATCCTGGTAGCTGATTATCCTGCTAGCTGATCATCCTTGTAGCTGACCATCCTGGTGGTTGATCATCCTGGTAGTTGATCATCCTGGAAGTTGATCATCCTGGTAGCTGATTATCCTGGTAGCTAATCATCCTGGAAGCTGATCATCCTGATGGTTGATCACCCAGGTGGTTGATCATCCTGGTTGCTGACCATTTACTGGTAGCTGATCATCCCCGGGTATAGTGTTGGGCAATAGACACATGTGGCCGACCAATCTGACGTCATTACCATATTATCCTGAGCGGAGGGAGAGGCTGACTGTCTGGCTGGCGCCCAGGATCCTTGATCAATAACAGCACGTTCTGGGGATCAGCCGGCCCTGGCACAGCCCTGGGCCTGAAGATCAGCCGGCCCTGGCACAGCCCTGGGCCTGAAGATCAGCCGGCCCTGGCACAGCCCTGGGCCTGAAGATCAGCCGGCCCTGGCACAGCCCTGGGCCTGAAGATCAGCCG
>JAYMFT010411247.1:0-18234 GCA_038088735.1 Panulirus argus | reverse complement strand
ATGTACATATGTATATGTTGGTATGTATATATATATGTACTGTGCATATATGTACATGTATGTATATATGTGTGTATATGGGGGGATGGGTCTTTCTTCATCTGTTTCTTGGTGCTACCTCGTTGATGCGGGAAACAGCGATCAAGCATAATAAAAAAAAAATAAATTTTTACATTTTGTAAAATATTTGTTTCTGACTTTGTCCTGTCATTGTTGCAATCTGTGTTCATTCTGAATCTTATGTATATATACCTTCATATGCTGGTCTGTCTATCTATCTATGTCTATTTCTCTGATGCCCATTCCCTCCAAGAACTCCCATCAAGTGGGTGGCCATGACAAAGAGTCTCCTTTTATCCCTGTCCTTATATGCCTTCCTTGCATACACCATTCCATACATTCTTCCGCTTGCACCATTTCTCTCCCTCTTGTAATCTTTCACTCTATTACCCCAGGTCACAGGTGGTTTTCTTTCACACCTTTCCTTTTAATTGTTCTATCATACATCCTTCTTTTTAAACTCCCCATCTTGCATTCTTTCCACATGCCAAGATCACCTCAAAGAAGTGCATTTCACCCACTCTAATACTCTGCAGTTCATTCCTTTTGAATTCCTTGCCATACTACATCTCTCACACACTCCCTCATTTCTTTCTTCATTCCATCTAGTCATACTACATGCTCCTCACTTATAGCTCATTTCAACAGCCTGGATTCTTGACCTTTGTGTCTCATTCCATATCCATGTTTAGGATTATGCTGTCCTTTAATCTTTTCTTCACTACTATACTTACACCTCTAGACTTCATTATTTTATTAAGGGACTCAATGACTTTTCTACCCTTTACTGCTCTCTCCCTTATCTCTCCTTTCATATCACCGAACTTACCCAAGATAGCTCCTAAATACTTAGATTCTCTCTCCTCCTCTAGTCTTTCTCTCCCCATATCTATAACACAGTTTTAGATACTTTTTTCTTTCACTTTATGGGGTTTTACAAAATCTATTCTATCACTTTGTTTCCTTTCATACACCAGTACTGTACTTTTACTTGCATTTACGTTCAGTCGCCTATGCTTACTTACATCATAAAAGACACAATCTTCTGCAACTCCTCTTCACTTTCAGCAAAGGACACTGTATCATCTACAAATAGGCTTGTCATGAGCCTCCATATTTCACTGCCACACCCCATCTCTGCACCCCCTTTCCCAAGTTTTGCTTTCATCTCTTTTATCATTTTTCATATATATGTAAGAAAGCCACAGTGTTATCACACAGCCCTGCTTCACACCCACATGTATAGTGAAACTTTTGCTAAACTCTCCATTGACTCTTACACATGCATTTGCTCCTCAAAAGAAGACTTTTACACCATCTAACAGTTGTTTCCCTACCCCATACATCCTCTACATATCCCATAAAGTATTCCACTCAACCATGTCATATGCTTTCTTGAGATCAATAAAGCTGCATACAACTTCTCACCTTTTGCTAGATACTTTTTCACAATCATTTTTACACAAAAATCTGATCCACACATCCCCTACCTTTCCCAAAACCCCATATTCCTTATTTATTCTGCATTCAGTCACTTCCATCACTCTGTCAATCAACATTCTTGCATACACTTTTCCTGGTATACTTAACAGACTTGTTCCTGTATAATTGCTACATACATCCTTAGCACCGTTCCTTTGAATGAAGGAAAAATAATAGCTTTCACCCAGTGCTCAGATACAATCTTGTTTCCATGCTAAATTACATATCATATGTATCCAGTCTATCTCACTTTCTCCTCCATATTTCTGTTTTCAGCCATAATCCCATCCACTCCTTGTGCCTGATTATTGCCCTTGTTTACCTCCCTTTTTGCATCCTCTTCCTTTCATCCTCCATACCCATGCATGAAACAACTGCTGCCTCACCTGCTCACATATTCATCAGTTCTTCAAAATACTCTTTCCGTCTTCCTTTTACTTCCTTTTTTTGATTCCCCATCCCCCCTGCCTTACTTTTCACATTAACGTTTCCACTCTTACATCTACCTCTTTCCAGGCAATATTTACTATGCCCTCTTCTTCACTATATATTTATCTTTATTACACCCTTTTTCCTACACCTTTGACTACTAGACTTTGACCTCACCCATTTAGTTAAGATTAAAGGCAATCTTATCTACAGTTTCACTGCCACTGACCTTTGACCTTGTCATAGGCCATCTTAACTACATTCTTGATGCCACAAGATGTTGAACTGACTCTAACACTTTCAGTCAAAGGCCATCTTTGCTATACCTTCAACTTTACTACACCCTTATCTTCACTGTGCCTAATCTTTGATACACTTCATAGTCACCACAACATTATCTTCAATACACCCTTGATACTAATGCCCGTTGACCTGGCACATAAGGATCATAAGGATCGAGTCAAAGAGGATAAGCCTAACAGATGACAGATCAGGGAATAGCAAGCTTGGGAGATGACAAACCTGGACTGCAACTAGACTTTTGACATACTGGCCTTTGACCAGACCCTCATGGGTCCTACCAAATGCCTCAAAATGCAGTGATGGTGCATTTGACCAGATGTATCTTTACTGTTTCAGGATAAACATGTAGAATGTTGGAAAGCATAAATGATAAAAAAAAAAGACAGGTTTTCTTTCTTTAGAGGAAGACACAATTAACCCTTTGACAGTGGGCATGGTGCAAACATTCCATCAAGGAGTGTGCAGAAAATTAAAGAATATCAAAATATTTGTGTCTTTTATAAATGAGAGCTTTCTTTCAAAAGTTACAAATAACACAGAGTTATACATTACCTGGTCCAATGCAAAGTGAGCAGCTGGAGGAAAAAATGAATAAGACATTTGACAGCTCCAGATAAAAGAGGAAGACTTTGAAATTATTTTTTTTTTTTTTTTTGTACTAAGCATGTTTTCATATTATACTCTTATCCAATAAACAAGCACAGTATTACTGGTAAATAATGAATATATTTAGAAATATCATACCTTTCACATTAAAATTCAGTGTGAGGGAGATTGGCTAGCAAGAGTGGGGAGGATATTGAAGGACTTGTTTCTTTATATTGGAAACTTTATTCATACATCATACATACTCCTATTTTATACAAACTCTTATTTCATATACAGACAGCATTGATAGTAGGTAACATGAATATATGTAGATTGCACCTTCCACATCACATAGAAGTTTGAGGAAATTGTATGTCTAGCATGTATGGGGAGTAAATTGGAGGTGTTTTATCTTAGGAAACATTCTAGCTCTTTACACGACATCTGTTACTAAAGTCCTCCAGTATCCCAGGATTACACAAAGAAAATAGGTGCAGCTGTTAAGAGATTTCCTCTGTAAATGCAAATTCATGGGGATTCCTCCCTCTCCTAACATAATCCAGCTAGATTTGCCCTACAAATCACTTATTTCTTCATATTCTTATGTTATTCTTCTCTGCTTTTCTTACCAACCATTGATTATCATAAGTGTTCCTCCTAATAGCTTAAATGATCCAACAAATTATATATTTTTCTTGGGGTCACAGTGTATGCATGACCTGCATGTGAGTGGCTGTACACTTATAATGGTGGTTGTAGGGGAACTGAGGATAGCAGAAAATTTTCTGAAGTCTTGTTAGCAAAGAAGAGAAGTCTAGAGGTTACTAATGGTACAATAAGTCAACTGGATAGTTAGAGAGGCAGAAAGAGTAAGCACTTTAGTTGTTGTTGGCTACCAAAATTTTAGAGCTCAACAATTATTGTTGACTGCCATTTAAGGTTTAGGGACTGTGCATTTGACTTTGAAATATTATTGTTGTTGTGGTATGAACATTTGAATCATCTGTGAGAAAGTAAGGTTCATAAGAAAGATCTTCAGTTTAATATTGTTAAGCCTTTTTTACAGTAGTGTTTTTTTTCATACACTAACCACTAAATATTAAGTATCATTTCTTTTAAAAACACTTTATAACTGCTCGTTTGTAATATTGTTGTGTTATATGAAGGGTATACACAGTATTGATTAATTTTCCTCACTTGCACTTCTTGTTTGTATAAGTGTAGCTGGGTGTTTTATGGTCCCTGCTTTGATGTTTCTTTACTCTTTTAGTTAAATCCAAGAATAGTAACATTTAGATATTGCATTAGGTGTATAGTTTTCACATCAGTGCCAAGGATAGATTTTTTCAAGAATGCATTTTTCTCTGTTGTTTTGTTGTTTGTCCCTCTCCTTCTAGGCACAACTGGTCAACTCTGTGTCGCTTCCCTCTCACCCCGTCACCCCAACCCTCCAGTCTGAGGTAGGACCTCCTGGAGGGGATTACATTAAGTTAAAGCTGGTAATTATAGAAGGAATGATGAAAGCATATGCAGTTTAATCTAGAACTAAAATAGATTTCAGCTTGGCTTTCATGTGCAATGAGTAGTTTATAACATAGTGGTGTACTTACATCCAGTTTGTATGTGCTGTTCTTGTAATGCCTTATCCTTTGAATGACGAAAGTACTCAGAAGTATATGTGATTGGCATTTTGCTGTGGAATTTTGCTTGGAATAGTTTTGAAAATAGGGAAAAAAATACATACTTTATGTTTTATCGTATGAGATTATATTGTAAAAACTAAAGTGATATTTATTGCTTAGACCTGAAAGGAAATGGTAAGATGTCAGCAGTAACATATTATTATATGGTTCTCCTTTCAGGCTCCGCTGTGCAACAGCAACAATGCTGCATCACTCTCAAGCACTCTTTTAGCCCCTCCTTCACAACCAGAGGTTACTAACACAGTGGATGGACATATTCCCCCAGTGAGACAAAATGGTGTATCCACATGTCATCTGTCTGTCTTGGATTCAACTATTTTTAATGATATCAACTCCAAACAGCTGCCAGCAAGAATAAAACTTTATGAGTTTTATAATGCTCCCATTACAAAGTTCTGGGCTCATTCTGTAAGATATACATTGGTTTATTGCTGTTGAATTTGTTTTGAACCATGTTTGTGCATATGTCACTGATTCAGGGTCATAGACAGTGTTTTCTATTTCTATATCATTTTCATGAAAAAGGATTTTTTTTTTTCACTGCATCTAATTGCTTCTTATGCTCTTATGAGGTAACCTCAGAAGCAGAGGGATAATCCGTCTCATTTGCACACATCCAGGCTCTAGCATTCGTGAAGTTATAAATATCGATTTCTTCCTTTAAGGAAGGTTAGTGAGCCTTTTCCTCCTTAGGAAAAATAGGCAAAATTCAAGTAATAAACCAGGGGTAGTCCCACCATCTGCCCCAAAAGATAGAGTCAAACTACACAAGCCATTGCTCACCACAGTATCTTCCAAAGGAAATTGCCACATGCTATGAGCTCAGATTCAGATGAGCATGTGCACATCAAATCCCCGCATTCCTGCAAAACCCCAAACTATACAATGAGAAATATAAGAGAATGTTGTTGGTAAGAAGGGGAGTCAAGAAAACTTAAGGAAGCTTGTTCACTATCCTTCTTTTGTGGGAAGAAATAGCTTTTCATGAGTGCTGTCTATCTGTCTGTCTACCTGTCTACCTATATATCTGTCTATATTTCTGTCTGTCTGTCTGTCTCTCTCTTTATCTATCTATCTATGTGTCTATTTATCTGTTTATCTCAGTTTATCTGTTTGTGTGTCTGTCTGTCTGTTTATGTTAGTTTGTTTGTCTGTCAGTTTATCTATTAGTCTATCTCTGTGCCTTTTATGTATCTGTGTATATGTCTGCTTATCTGTCTGTCTTTGTATCTCTTTATGTTTGTCATCTTACCAATCTGTCTATCTTTGCATCCAAGTCCATCTGTTCGTTTATCTATTTGTCTATTTCTGTGTCTGTTTATTTGACTTTGTATCTGTTATGTCTGTTTATTTCTCTCCTTATCTATATATGTATCTGCTTATCTGTCCATCTATCTATCTGTTAGTCTTTCAATATGTTTATTTCTCTGTCTGTTTAGTTTTCTGTCTATCTGTTAATCTGTTTGCCTATCTATCTAGGCTGCACACTGTGCAAGAGCAGGGAAAAGCAACAAACCATCCACAACCCTAAACAGGACAGTCATGAAAAACCTACACACAATCAACTCAGAAACAACTGCTCATTCATGCTTCATTTCCACTGATACTCACAACTCAATTAAAACATTAAAGAACTCCCCTGCAACAGGCCTGAACAACATATCAAACTTCCACATAAAACTTGCTGGTCCATTACGGTTTCAGAAGTGGTAGAGGATGTGTGGATCAGGTGTTTGCCCTAAAGAATGTGTTTGACAAATACTTAGAAAAACAGATGGATATGTATGTGGCATTTATAGATTTGGAGAAAGCATATGATAGGGTTGATAGAGATGCTTTGTGGAAGTTCTGAAGAATATAGAGTGTGGGAAGAAATCTGCTAGAATCAGTGAGATGTTTTTATCTATGGTGTAAGGCTTGTGTACGAGTAGGAAGAGAGGAGAGTGAATGTTTCCATGTGAAGGTTGGTCTGCAGCAGGGATGTGTGATGTCGCCATGGTTGTTCAGGTTGTTTATGGATGGGATGGTGAGGGAGGTATATGTGAGAGTTTTGGAGAGAGGGGCAACTTTGTTATCTGTAGGGGTGTGAGGGCCTGGGAAGTGAGTCAATTGTTGTTTTCTGATGATACAGCACTTTTGGTGGATGCAAGTGGGAAACTGCAGAAGTTGATGACTGAGTTCGGAAGAGTGTGTGAAAGGAAAAAAATTAGAGTGACTGTGAATAAAAGCAAGGATATTAGGCTTAGCAGGGTTGAGGGACAGGTTAGTTGGGATGTGAGTTTGAAATGGAGAAAAATTGGAGGAAGTCAAGCATTTTAGGTACCTGGGGATGGACATGGCAGCAAATGGAACCATGGAAGCAAAAGTGAGTCGTAGGGTGGGTGAAGGAGTGAACATTCTGGGAGCACTGAAGAATGTATGGAAAGAGAGAATGTTATCTGGGAGGGCAAAAATGAGTATGTTTGAAGGAATAGTCATCCCAACAATATTATATGGATGCAAAGCAAGGGCTGTATAGATAAGGCTGTGCAGAGGAGGGTGGTGATGTTTTGAATGAAATGTTAAAGGACAATATATGGTGTGAGATGGTTTGATCAAGTAAGTAATGAAAGGGTAAGAAAGATGTGTGGTAATAGAAAGAGTGTGGTTAAGAGGGCAGAAATGTTATGAACATATGGAGAAAATGAGTGAGAAAAGGTTGACAAAGAGGTTTTATTTGTCAGGAATGTAGGGAACAGGGAGAATGGGGAGACCAAGTTGGAAATGGAAGGATGGAATGAAAATGATTTTGAGCATTGAGGACCTCAAGATGTGGTAGAGTGAAAGGCTTGCATGGGATAGAGTGAATTAGAGTAATGTGGTATGCTGTTAGTGGACTGAACCAGGACATGTGAAATATCCAGGGTAAACTATGGAGAGGTCCATGGGGCCTGGTTGTGAATAGTGAGCTGTGGTTTCATTGCATTACATATGACAGCTAGAGAATGGATGTGAGCAGATGTTGTCTTTCTTCATGTGTTCCTGGTGCTACCTCACTAATGCAGGAAACTGCGATCAGTTTTGAAAAGAAAATGAACTATTGGGAAAGACAACCATTCAAAGGGGGATTACTGTGTATAAAAATGATCCAAGATGAGAACTGTTAGGCAAGGAAATGCTCTGGAATGTGAGTGACTACACAAATGGATGGTCTGCAATGAAACTGCGAAACAAGGAAGTAGTCCTAGGTGGGAACTAGTTAGCAAAGGCATGGTTCAAGGCATGAATAACTAGGCGAGTGAACAGTCTGAAGGGAAATTGGTTGATTATATGCTTCCATTTTTTTGTAAACCCTCCTGAAGGCTATAAAGAAATGAAATGCCAAAACAAAATGGGTGAATAGAACTTATTCTGTTTCTGTTTGTATACAAAATGCTGCCAGGAAGTAGCAGATGACATCTTTGACAAAACATTTAGAGCATGTTTTTTCACAGAACCTCACATTTTTAAGGCTATTGCACTTGAAACTAAATCATTAAGATGCAATGGCATGAAATGCATTTGTAGGTAATGACAATCAGACTTCCTAGAAGTAAGATTTTTTGAGTTTCAAGATAATTGTTCAGGTAGTTATTGTTGTAGAGCAAAAGATGATCTTTCTTTCCTACTTTGCCTTTTTTCACTTTACTTCTAATGTTGAAGAGTGCTATTCTGCAAGTCAAGCTTAGAGAACCTGCTATTAATCATTCTAATTTTAGTCTGAAAAAAGAAAGTATAGGTCTGAAATTGAAACAGGGCTTTGTAGGTAACAGTGTGTATCCTAACCATAGAAACCACATGGGAAAATGGAATATGTGTACCACCAAAGTGTAGCAGCCAAAAATTGCTTCTGCAGTTACACCCAGCATCAGTAGCTGTAAGATAAAAGGTAAAAATCTACAAAAGAAATGGTATACATCTTGAATATGGCTCACAGGGTGAAAACACATTTAATAGCAGTTTCACAATAAAATATGCATGAAGGCTCACAAAAGGTAGGAGAGAGAACAAGGTGCCTACAGCTCCTAATCAACCTTGATTACAAAAACCTTTCACATATATGATATTTCATCTGGAATGGAATGACCCAAACATTTGTTTGACTAACACAGAAGCATTATCAAAACTTAGTTAGGTTGGTGTAGAGAAAGTGCAATGAAAGTAACAGACAGAGCATGTAGGACACAAAATGATACTGACCATTGCCTGTTGCTGAAGTGAGTGAAAACCAGGAATGGGGAATTGAGTGAGTGTGCTATATCTGAATGTAAGATTATAGTGGGAGCCTTGTTCCCTCTCAGGAGATAACAGCAATCATTCATCAACACATAGTGATATTATCCCAGAGGACCGAGGAAGGAATTACCCACAAGCCGTTAGTAGGAATTTGCCTATTATTAACAAAAGGAGTAAGGCTATTTCATTTCTTTTTCTCACCATCTGACTCCTGTTGTGAAGAAATTGTAGTTTAAAACATTAAATGATTTCAACAGATTGCATATGTATTCTTCCTGTGCCTCTACACATATGTTGTCCTGGTTAGACTTCCAAAGCAACCAGAATGGATGGAATGGTATGTGGTTGCTTACATCTCTACTCTCATCCTCGAGAAAATACGTGAAATACTCTCCACTGAACCTGTTGAACTCAAGTAAGTAGCTACAAGCAATTTCCCAATGTGCATTTGGGTATCAGTAGCTATAGTGGGTATTTCTGTAGATAGGTAAACATTATATAAGGAAAGGGAGAAGCTTATCATGAAGGATGATATAAATGCACAGTGTGAATTAAAAAATTTGGATAATAGATTTATTTGGACATAAGAAATGCATGGAAAAAAATCGTTTTTACACTGAACTTTGGAGAAGTGTGGTTTTTATATATATACCTCACCTCCACTTTGCAAGGGAAGTGTGTGTCACTACCCTCTCATTCACCACTCTGACATACAACTTACATGTATACTTAACAGACTTATAACAATGTAGTTCAAGCATTCAGCTTTTTCCCCCTTGCCTTTATATAATGACACTGCACAGGCATTCTTCCAGTCCTTAGGTACTTTATCTTGGTCTAGACATACAAATGAAAATCTCAACTGACCAATCAACAACAGTCATCCCTTAATTGAGAAATTCCTCATGCAATCCCATCCATTCCAGCTGCTTTGCCACACCTCATCTTATGCAAGCTTTCACCATTTCATCTCTTTTTGGAAACCAGTGCCATGACTCACTCCACATGCTGCATTGTTTCAAACAACCTACATCTCCCACCTTATCATCTGACACATTCAATTCATTCAAAGTACTTACCCCATCTCTTCTTCACCTCTTTTTTATTTATATCTGGGTGTCTTCCACTATGAAAACATTTTTGAACATGTTATTCAGTTCCTTACATGTCCTTACATCATCCTCAACAATTCTTCACTCTGGTTCCTTTAGCCTGATTAGATGCTCTTTAACTGACAGCTGACATGATGAATGTACAGAAAGATTTCAGATTTTCACCAGGATATTCTTTTCAAAGTTTCTTTTTTTTCCTTTCTTATCCTGGTGTGCTTGTTCCTCGCACTCTTATGCCTTACAGATGCTGGCTGACTGGATTGCTGTCTGCATCTTTGCCAATGTACACCTCAAAGTTCCTTTGCCTTTTGACGTCTTTTGATTAACCAATCTTTTCTTTTTTTACTATTGTTTCTGTATTTAAGGCTAGAGGTATCCATATTTTAGAGGTACCAATTTTCACACTCCTTCATCATAAATTTCCTGGAACCTTTCACCACAAAGCCCTGTTTCATGGCTACTTAATTTCATTTCCCAATCTATATCACCATAGTAATTGTCAAGGTTTGTGTAGGTTCCAAGATTTTATCCCTTTCTACTGTCTTGTTCCACCTCTACTCTTTTAATGATCTCATTACCACATAGTCATTCCTTTTTCCAGTTGAAGTATCATATATAGTATTCTCAGTATCCATCTCCAGTTTGGTCTCCCAGTTCATGTTCCTTCTACATTTGACACATATATCCTCTTTGTCAACCTTTCCTTGCTCATTCTCTCCATATCTCCAAGCCATTTCAACACACCCTCTTCTGCTTTGTGTCAACCACACTTTTTGTAGACAAGATCTAGTAATGTGTGTGTTTGAGTTTGTTTAGTATCTTGTTTCCAGTACAGTGTCGTTTCTATTTTGATTATGTGTTCTTTGTATACTGAATAACCTATATCTTTGGTTTTGTTTTGCCTTTAATATAAGTGAATGCATATATGTAGGGGGTCTAGAATTGATAAAGGAAATGATTCAGATTGTCCCTTGAAGTATTTTTTCCATTCGTAATAATTTATCTTTACAGGCAGAAAATTGCAGTATGGTCTGATAAGCTGTGGAATGTTTGCGACATGGTTTTTGCGGTGCTCTTCATGTCTGCCTTGCCCCTAAGATTCCAGGAGCAAACTATGCAAACTGGACGTGTGATATATTGCGTTGATATCATATATTGGTCAGTTTTATGTGTGATTACTTTGGGAGTAAAATTGATGTAGTGTATTGATTTTCAAGAGGTTAAGGTTAGATTGATGAAAAGAATCCTTATAGATTGAGGAAAAGGTTCCCTACCGAGAATATTTTCTGACTTCCTGTTTTCATATGCCTGAAGCCTTTTCAGGTTTCCAATAAACTTTGACTGGATTGTTTTAAGGAAAAAAGAATGAAAAGGCAAAGTAGTGCATTAGAGAAAATGAGAGTCTAGTTGGCATCATCACCATATGCATCATCACCATAAGCATTCTACAACACCAATCTTGCATGGAAGAGATTTTGTTAATTTGCTAATTTATCAGTCAATATGCTCAACTGAAACCTCACCTTGCTATGTAAATTTTCATTGTAGTGAAACATACCAATATTGAACTGTAGATAATTTCACAGTACTTAGGTGTAATCTAATTCTTGTTGTTAAGGTGATTGATTTGAGTTACACATTTCATAGGCCATATGCAAGGGAATTTATGATTGTTGTATTTGAAGCTTTACAAGTTATTCATGGTAGAATACAGTATTAAAACATGCCCAGACTACACAATTTTATTACAGAACTTTTGGACAGTCATTTGTGTACATAACGAATAGCCTTTTTATTTCATAACTTGAATGCTTTCAACAAAGCAGTACTCTGTTTTGATACTGCTGGATCTGAGCAGTCCAAAAGTGGACCCCACACTACTATAGATGAAATGAATCTGGTAGCTAGCAAGCATTTGTAACAGATTTCAGTGACCCTAGTGGTAGGAACAACAAATAAGTGACTCATTGATTTGAGGGGCTGACTGACTGAGTCATAGAAGTGCTGGTACTTTATTAGGGTAGTTGGAAACAATCAGTCATTGTTTATCTGCTTTAAGTGGACAAGACCAGCAATCAACAAAAAAAAAGTATGATTTTTGAAGCTTTTTTTTATTGCAGAAATAATTAAATGAAGTTGCTCTAAGATATAATGAAAAGGTTTACTGATTCTGAAATTTCATTACAGGTATTTAAGAGTTCTAGAAATTTTATCTGCTAACAAGTATCTTGGTCCACTGGTGATGATGATGGGAAAGATGATAAAGAACATGGCTTATTTTGTGGTGTTGCTTTTGGTTGTACTAATGGCATTTGGTGTTTGCCGACAAAGTATCCTTTTCCCCAATGAGGATCCACACTGGAGACTTGCCAGGCATATATTTTACCAGGTATGATGAGAGCATTCTGTAATTATGTAATGCAAAACTTTCATATAGTATCTGCAAATTGGTCTTTACTCATTTAATCATTATGTATGTAGACAGTGAAATATAATTGTGGGATGACTGTGGCTATTTTTGAAGCAATAATCCAAGGAAGAAAGAAAATTTGTTAGGATTTTTTTTTTTTTTTTTTTTTTTTTTTTTGGACAGTAAAGAAGGGAATGCCTGTTTACAGAAAACAGGGGTAGCCATGGTGGATTAGAGTGCTGAACAGGAGCATGATGCTTGTTCAAATGGCAGAAGAAGGGGTAAGCCCTCAGGGTAAAGGGTGATTGAGAGCTGGGGTTGCTCAGTATCAAGGTTATCAGACAAAACCCATTTGGAAAAAATCAGACTTTGAAACCCCTTTTTTTATTGTTTTTATTCATGAAACTCTTACAGTCAAACTGATTACAGTCCTTTTTCTTTACAGCCATATTTTATGTTGTATGGTGAGGTGTTTGCGGGTGACATTGATCCTCACTGTGGTGATGAGGGTGAAATTCCATGTCATCCTGGTCGCTGGATTACTCCAACTGTCATGTCCATGTATTTGTTAGTTGCAAACATTCTCCTCATCAATCTTCTCATTGCAGTATTCAACAACATTTTCACATCAGTCAACTCCATCTCTCATCAAGTGTGGATGTTTCAGAGATTTCAGGTGAGGTGTATCTCAGATATTCAGTTAATTTGATTTGCCTAGTTTTAGTGCAGCTCATTGTTGATTTCAAAGCTATTCAGGATACAATTTATTTCTATTTCAGACAGTGAACTGGAAGGGCTGTAAGCCTGTTTTCAACAGGTGTCCTCAAGATGTTCAAGTAAAATTTATTAGCCACATAAAATCCCTCCACAGGTTCTAGTCAACCAGGGGTCAATATTTAGCGTGTAGCTCTAACTCCATTAGTGGCACCAGCATTCCATTTCTCACTTAGAAAACACTTCTAAGACTGATTTGTTTATCTTATCTAATTTTGATTTAAACCACACCTGCATACTTAGTAAATGTTTATTAAGCAAGTGTTGTGATTACCCAAAATATGATTGTCATTTTAATGCAGAACATACAGATTATGTGAGCCATAGGATGGGTTTAGGTGTGAAGGTCCAGTCTGCATTAAGGAGCATGTAGAAAGAAAGATCACTGCCTATGAGAGTAAAAATGGTTATGTTTTGATGGTATAGTTGTGTCGAATGTGTTGCATTGATGTTAGACATGGGCATTAGATAAAGATTTTTTTTGTTTGGAAGGGGGCAGATTTGCTGGAAATGAAATGGGTGAGAACAGTATGTGGTGTGCAAAGGACTGATCGAATAAGAAATAATAAGGTAAAAGAAAAGTGTGGTAGTGAGAGGAGTATGTATGAGATAGCTGAAGAGGGTTTCCTTAAATGGTTTGGACATATGGAGGGATGAGATAGGAGAGAATGACCAAAAGGGTATATAAGTAGGAAGTGGAGGGAATAAGGAAAAGAGGGTAACTGAAGAAGAGGAAGAAGGATGGAGTGAAAGAGGTTTTGAGTGCTTGGAGCTGAACAAGCAGAAGGGGATTGGGAGTGAGGATTGCATGGGTTAGAATGAAGTGGAGCAAAATGGTATACAGAGGGTGACATTGTGTCAGTAGGCTGAATAAGGTTGTGTGAAGCAGTTGGGAAACGATTGAAAAGTCTGTGGAGTCTGGTTGTGGATAGGAGGCTCTGGCTTCATTGCAGCTTGAGAGTGGTTTCTTGTGCTTTCTCACTAATTTGGAAAATGCCGAACAGGTATGAAGGAATGTAAGGTAAGGCAAATACGTGTATATTTGGGAAAGCGGTGCTGATATGATCAGGAGAAGTGTGTGGCAAGTGAAAAGTGGGAGGTGGGCAGGTGAGAAAGGGTAGTGAGTGGTGGAAGGATGAAATGGAGTTGCCAATGAAAGAGAAAGGAGATTTGTATAGGTGGTACTTATAGGGAAGATTTATGAGAGAAAGCAACAGGTCAAAAAGAAGGTAATAGGCGTTTAGTGTTTCAATGGAGGCTGAAGTGACATCCAGTTAACGTAAGTGCTGACCTAATTCAAATCCTACATTCCCTACAGCTCTACTCCATGGAAAAGAGGGCAAATGAGAGTTAGGGTGAGCAAGTATCATCAAATTTCAGGGAAAATAAGATGTTTTGGGAGGAGGTTAATAGTGTGAGAAGAACAATAGCACAAATGGGAACATTGGTGAAAGGGGAAGTTATTTAAACTGTTCAAGAAACTGTATGTGTATCATAGAGACTCTAAACAATCTTCCTGGACTCCATACTCAGACCTTCTGTGAGTCCTTTCTTGGCATGGGTTGAGGAAGCGTATGAGTGATTTAAGATTTCATGCATTATCCGCAAAAAAACATTGTTCACGCCCTACATGTTTTCAAAGAAGATGCATGGCTAACTTTTATTGTGGGCACAAGCATATGACTCCCTCAGGGTAAAATCATCATATATCTGGTCACTGAGAATAATGTTTTTAATGGCATAAGTACTGGCAACCTCCTCAGTGTGCCCCATCCTGTCATGAGGGAATGATGTTCTTCCTAACTGCCACTTCATTTTAGGAATTGTGCTTCTCTGCACTTTTTTTTTTCCCTACCAAGCTTCAAGATGATTGGCTCATACCTACCTAAGAAAAAGAAAGCCTAAAAGCTTGCCTAGAGGCAAGAAATGTGGGTACACTAGAGATTTCTAGGGGCTCTGGGTGCTCAGAATGCACGATCACATGGCTGCTTCCTGCAACTTCTCATTGCTGCCTTGCCTCATTCAGGAGATCAAGACCCTGTGGACCCAAAATTTGGACCTAGAATACTTTAGGAACTTTACCAAATTCATGCCCAGACATCTACAGGTGGTACTCAAGGCCAAAGGAGAGATGACAAGGTAATAAAATGTAAGTGTGCCATCACCTTTGAAAATGTAGAGGGAGGTGGACAAGGTTTTTTATGGACACTGTATATGGTTATTGATAGATATATCAATAGACAGATAGATAGATTCTAATCATTGGAAACAGATGTCAATAATTCTAATCTTTCACATTCTTTCTGCAGGTTGTAATGGAATTTGAAGGAAAACCTGTTTTTCCACCCCCACTTATCATTCTTTCACACATTCATCGCATCATAAAGTATTGCTTTAGGAGATGGAAAGGGAAGCCATTTTTATATGACAATGGTCTGAAGTTATTCCTTGATGGTGAGAGTCTTGAGCGTCTCCACGACTTTGAGGAGGAATGTATGGATGGCTACAACAGGGAGAAGGAACAGAGGGAACAGATGAGTACAGAGGTTTGTAATCCAGTAAATTCATTAAGGTCAGTTGCTTCATATGTGTAAGAGAAAAAGAACAATAAAGAACTCTAAGTATAGAGAAGTTATGTCACCAAGTTTTTTAAGAGATTTTAGCATGATCACCCAGATTGTAAATGCAAACAACTACATGTTCATCCATAATGTTACAATTATTTATTTTAACAGAAGAATTATTTTTTCGTTTGGGCAAGTTACCTATCAAAGTGGCAGCTGAATTTGAGAGAAGGTAATCAGAATGATAATTGATGAAAAAATGAAAGAAAGGGCCTGCCAGTTGTTGTGCAGCTGGCTAAAATGCAAAGCTAGTCACTATGTGAGAAACAACAGTCAGCCACATTCATCACATGCCAACTTAGTCTTAAGCAAGTCACCTGCTCTCAGTGAACTTATGGCCAGAGTATAACAAAAATGTCTAGATCACAATTAACAAGCCACCTTCTTTACAGCACATTGATGAAATTATCTGTTAGGTAGTTGTATCAAAGTTTGTGTTTTATATCTAGAGATCTTATGATTTTGCCTAGCCTGTACAAAAATACATGACATTATCAATGTAACAGCTAGTAATTAGCTGTACATCCTTAATAAGGAGTGAGTTCAACATACATTTGAACTTTCTTTGCCACCAATTGTCTTTGTAAACATCTGTATACTGCTGGAATTGACAGCTTCATTACTCAGTCCATTTCAACCATCCACCACCACCACTGCACCAAAATAATACCCCTTCCCTTCCTTTGTGACTAGCATCTTGCCAAGCTTCTTGTTATGACCTTGTGATATTCTGTCATTTTCATTTCATGAAGAGCTGTTCAGTGTCAGTATCATTCAACTAGTTCAGAAACTTGAAGCTGTAATCAAGTCAACCCATCACTAATCTCCTCCTTGGTGGGCAAATATACAGCCCTCAACATCTCATTGTAGTTCAGCTTTGTTACTTCAGGTACCATTGTAGTTGCCCTTCTATGGACTCTCGCTATTAAATCTTTCTTCTTCTTTAGGTGTTGACTATACAAGATTTATTATCCTTTTTTTTGGTCAATGTTGAGAATAGTTTACCAAACATATCCCTACCTATATTCTTGAATGTGATTCTAACATCTGCCAGGAGACAGTTTGCCTCATTCACATTTTGTCTTATATGATAGTTTAGGCACTATGTTTTCCTTACATTTCTTTCATATAGAGATTCTTGTAGCTCATTTTCTGCTTGTATATGGTAATGCCAAGTATCACATCCTAATTACTTAACATTTTGATTAAATTTATTAAACTATTATGAGACCAACTTTGGAGTTTGTATAGGTTCCTATGTAAGTCCATGCAGTCATCATCTGATCTTTTCCAGCACTTGTTTTAGAAAAAACACTTGTTATGGAACTGGTATGTAGTTCGTTGCATTTCCCTACTCACCTTTCTTAAAGATAAGCATAACATTGCCCTATTCCACCCCTTTGGCACTGCATCTTTTCCTAGTAATATAATAAGCATTGTTTCTATGGCCTATCAAGTGTCTCCACATAATCCTTCAGTACATATGAAGAGATGTCATCACAACCAAGAGCCGTAGATGGGTCATAGTGTTTTAACAGTCTGCGGCAGTGGTGCTTTTCATGGTAAAAGCGCTTTTAAACCTATCATTCAGCTTTGAGCACATATTTTCTCACCATCTATTATAGTTCTTCTCTCCAGATCCTTTTCCCTGATTAGTTGCTCGTTAACTGAAAATTTGCTCTTGATGATCTTGCAAAAAAGTTTTGGAGTGGTTATTGCCTTGTCCACACTGGTCTTTTCATCATTTCTCTGCTTCTTCTTCCTTATCTGTGTTACTCTTTTCTTGCTGTCTTATATCTTTTAAATGCTGACTGGGTGAAGGGTCACCTGCATTTCTAAGCTCTTTCTCTTTTTGGTATTATGTATTGAACCCTCTTTCTCTCTTTTTCAACCTTACAACTGTATTTACATCTAATAGTACTCATGTTGTAACTCCTTTATAGTAAATTTCACAGAACCTTCTATGGCATTCATCCATACTATAACTATAGAACTCCCTTTCCCATTTAAGACTCTCAGAAGACTTGTTCAGTTCTATTTAGTTACCATAGTTATATCTTCACTTTCAAGCCTTTCTGTCTTATGTTCTGAGTGGTATGATTCTAAGAACTTTCTCTACAAGAGACAGAAACCTGTTGATGAAAATGTTTGATATATATGGTTTTTTCATACTTGATTGCTGTTTCCGGCATTAGCGAGGTAGTATCAGGAAACAGAGGAAGAGACACATCTGCTCGCATACACACATAAATACATATTTTTTTTTCTATGTTGAAGGCTCCAGTCACGTACAAAAGTCGACATCAAGGCCGGGCCCTAATTGAAATATAGAGAGAATTGAGAAAGGGGGAAAAACAGACAGGGAAAATACTTAAAAATTTTTGAGAAAGTGAAAAACATGTCTCTTGAAATGAGCCGGGTCATAGTTATTGGGAAAGACATGAGAAGATAGAGAGTTCCAGAGCTTCGACGTGTAGGGAAAGAAGCAGTTATCA
>JAYMFT010411236.1:0-18234 GCA_038088735.1 Panulirus argus | reverse complement strand
ATATGTGGGGGAATGGGTCTTTCTTCGTCTGTTTCCTGGCGCTACCTCGCTGATGTTGGACACAGCGATCAAATATAATAATAATAATAATGAATGTATGTGTATATATATATATACTATAAGGGAAAGAGATCCAGTGCCAGACAGATTTGTGTGGCGCACCACTTGCCACTTCTAACCAATCTGAGGCTTGATCATTCATCCCTGCTCTCTGTTTAAGTTTATTCCACTACCAAAGTACAGCCCCATCTGTACCACATGAATTAACTTTTGCTCATAACCTCTGATGTGGAACTTTATCGAATGCATTTGGAAAACATAGACAGATGGAATAAACTGCTTTGCTTTCATCAAGTAAATATAAGATGAAAAGCTAATCATATGTAAACTGATTAAAATGATGTGAAACTACACAAATGATGAATTGGAAATCATACACTTGTTTAGTAATGGTGTAGTAAACGAACTGGGATGGTTAGGTAACAAAACAGTAAATGCAGTATCATCAAAAATAAAGTACTACAATAAAAAGTTGAATATACGGGGCCTCATGTGGGTATAATTCCCTCCACAAATGCAAGAGTAGGTCATCACATCCAAGAATCAGTGTAGGTGTGAGTGTAATGTTGTGGAGTTTCTGTTTGGGCGTGTGTCTGCACATGCATGATTCTACGTGCAGGTCTTTTCATGCGCATAGGGGTCCGCGCATGTCTATTTCCATACAAACGTCTCTCTCTGTCCATGCGCAAGCGTACACGTGTCTGTTTTGCCACACGACCAAGTGTTTTTTGCATGCGTGTCTACTTACTGTATTGCTTTCCTATTTCTAGATATGGAGAGGGATGATAGAAAATGTTCAAGAAATGTGGCCCTAACAGTGTTAGAACTGCCTCTCCGTGAAACCTGATGAAAGAGCAATTATGGTACTTATCCTCCTACGGCAGCATTACATCATTCAGTCATAAGTGACCAGACTCTAGGGTAATTAATTACTTTCACAATTTTCCATGTAATTACACTGTTTCTAGGATATTGGTCACCCAACACAATACAATGAAAATAATCAAATTTTTCTTTACAAATTGTTATACTCATTTTTTTCTGTTCATTCTTACTTCATAATAATATTTTCTTCCCACAAACACAAATTAATCAATGTTCTTTCAAATCGTTTCGCATCACCCGAAATACCAAATATTTCCGTTTCTTTTCAAACTATTTGAATTCCTCTTTTCTTGAATACAAATCAAGTTCACATTATCACTGTTACGAAAATTATTTTCAGCTCAACACTTGGAAAAAAAAAAGTACCAATAAATGCTTCATTTGACCACTAACCATTTCACCACGTATTAATCATACATATCACGTATTAGCTACACAGACAACGCAACGCTCGCCTTAAATCTTCCTTCTCCGGAGGTCAAGGGCAGACTGAAGGTAGAGCGGTCAACCGTCCTGTGTCGAGGGCGGGTCTGGTAGAAAAAAGGTCACAGGCAGCGGTGGTTTGACCAACAGTCCGGTAGTTTGGCAGAGTCGATGTAAACAAATAGACGATAACATATGTTGGCTGTCTCGATATACTGATCTAATTACCTAAAAAAATGAATTTATTCATTTCTCTTATTGTTTCATAACTGAATTAAAGATATATTTGGAAATCCCCAACGGATGTACACAACAGGCAAACAAGTGGGCGTGGCTACGGCTGTTGCCCACTCAGGGGCATCATCACCGTTACATAAAAAAAAAAAAATCGTACATGCATACATGGATGAGAGACGGGGCAACACGAGTGTCGAACTCTCTCCCTGGTACACACGAATAGTAAGCTCACGCACACACACACACAGATCGATCAGCAAGCTTGGGTCCCAGACCGAGCTGAGGGGATGGAGACATGCTCCCTCCCGACCCCACCCACCTCCAACCTAAACTTGTTTAAAGGTAAACACAGTTCCGTCTCTCGCACGGAGTGTGTCTGTCTGCTCACGACCCAGTGAACAGACAGCACTGTAGCTAAGCAACCGGGAAGGGGAGAGGAAGAGGAGGAGGACACAAGATAAGACAGGGCGATGAAGAGATTTTGTGTTGTATCAATAACAACCCCCCCACCACATCCTCCCTCCCCCTTGAATGAAGAGTCCAAAGAAATACTTACCCCCCTCCCCACGCCTGGCGGAAGATCCATTCCCTCAAGGGCCTCTCCCTCCTGCCGGGAGGCTCTTCGAGGGCCCATCACCCAGGGGGAAAAACTCTCATCCCTCGTTTTAAACTCTAGGCGCCAACCCAGGAGCCCCGGCAGCCCTCTCCACCCTCCCTAATTCACTAGGGGTAGGAGGAGAAGTGTGGGGAGTGAAATGGGGGAGGCAAACGGGGGTGGAAGATGAGAGATGACAAGGGCGTAAAGACAGAGGAGACACACAGCTCAAGGTTGGTGAGACGAAACTGTCTTGCACTATCTCCCGTCTCTCCTCCTCAGTGTGGGAAGTGAGGATCTATCCTCCCCTCCCACTATCCACTTCTGCCCTACTCCCCCTCACCTCCCCATTCCAGCCACCTTAACCCGCTCCTTGGGAACTGAGGATCTATCCTCCCCTCCCACTATCCACTTCTGCCCTACTCTCCCTCACCTTCCCATTCCAGCCACCTTACCCCGCTCCTCTCTACCAAACACAAACACCAGCGCTCCAATGAAGGAACCATCGCCCCAGCTCGGGTAATAAATCGGATCTTTTTCCTTCCGGTGAGAAGCTTCCACTATAGCGACAGGATTAAAGCTTTAGTGTACCTACAGACATGATACATACGACAGAATTTTATGTAATTTATCACACACGTCATCTTGTACAAAAACGTGTCTGAAACAGTTGCGAAGATGACATCTGGGAAGTTATTGCTAACATCTTGCTGATACGACTATTACGTTCAAGTGATGACAACGAAGCGTGATGTATCTGTGTTACTGAAATTATGCAGAATCAGTGTTATATCCAGGTGTATCCGTAATGCAATAATTTATAACGAACTTGTAATCTTTTTAGAAACAGTTCCTTGAGATCATCTTAAAATTTTTACGTGTTTCAGATTTTATTGTGATGGGGACTGCAGAAAGCTCTTGGTATTGGAGGGCACTGTTGTGGAAAGGTATGGAAAGCAGGAAGATACCTGAATGATAGAGACGTGTCAGGATATAGACGCCTGGGTATCGTAATGAAGATTTTGGAGAACGTATAAAAGAAGAGTAATGATATGGAGTGACAGACACGCGTAACAGCAGAAGTTACTGAAAGATGAGAAGTATTCATAGCGTGCAGTCTCTACGCAGGCTTAAAGGGTGAGGATAAAAGAAGAAAGAAAAAGAAACCGCTCGGGTAAGGTAAACGACCCAGTAGAGAAAAAGGCCGTTAAGATGTAGAATGTACACGTATTGTGTTGCTAGGCCCTTATACATCGGATATGCCCCCACCAACACGGTACAGTGAATATTTAATGTATGCTGACGATATTACACAAATTATATCGTATCCATGAAGATCACAAACAATGATGGCAAAACATACCGCCACAGATGTAGAGAGTAATAGTGATTTTGAATATAAATGGAAAAATAAAACTAACATCAATAAATTCAAAATCATTCCTATAGCGAAGATAAAAACAGATTCGATAATTGTTCAGGGAAATCTTTATCCATATACCAGACAGGGTACTTTGTTGGGTTTGAAAATTACCAGCAGAGGCATATCGAACTTTGTTACCCAAAAAGTACTCAGAACAAGAGGTATATTGGATAAAGTGCAAAGATTTCGATACTTACAGCCCAAGATTAAGAAAAAATTATACACAGCTTTAGTAAGATCAGTGTTGGAATATCCACCATTTCCACTACACACTATCAAACACACAAACACGAGGAAGCTACAAGTAGTTCAAAACAAAGCTCTAAGATTTATATTTGACATCAATTACCCACAATCACCGAGATGTGAAGAATTACACCAAAGAGCGGATCTCCCACCAATTAACGTTTTACTTCATAAAAGAGCGAAAACCATCAGGAAAAAAAATGAAGAACTTAATTCAGAAACTTTGCAACATTGGATTATTGAGAGAGAGAAAAAATGGAAAAAAGACATTATTGGTTTACGAGTTGTAGACAACTGACAAAATCAAACAACCCAACACCAAAATATACATAAAAGATGGGTTAAGCAGCCAGAAACACAAGGACCTGGCCACCCCACCCCCCAATAAAATTACACTTTAAGAACTACTACACAATCAAAGATATAAAAACAAAAATCTTTTATAAAGATGGGGTACGCAGCCAGTATCACAAGGACCTGGTGAGCCACACCCCCCCACACACACAACCTCAAACAACACAGCAGTGGTTATCTGGACCGCAGCAGCTAATTCGCATAAAACACCGAAATGACAAAAGCCTGACGGCTAAGAACACCCACTAAAGAAATAGAAATTTTAACTTTTCGCAATGAACAATGTAGTTCTCTGGTTGATCCCGGAGTCTTTTATACTTTTTCTATACTTCCCATTTCCCACTATTCTTCTCCTCATACAACCCCCCATCACCACTCCCTCCAAAACCCTCCCAACCTCTTCAATCCCCCATACCAGACCCTCCAATCACCGCCAAGACTGAAGTAATCTCCATCTTCACTTCAGCCAAAAGTCAAGGGCCCCGACTCAGCCCGGAGTCGTCCAGTATAGATAATAATGATCATAAAAATAATAATAATAATAACAATAATAACAATATTGCTACAACTAATAATAATATTAATATCACTAATGCTACAACAACAACAACTACTACTACTAATAATAATAATAACAATATAAATTTTGCTACAACAACTACAACTAATCATAATAATAATTATATCTCTATGTAGTGCAATGAGAAACATGGGTGTGACTGCAGACAACTGCACCAGTGGCGTAAGGAGTAAGAGGATGTTTGACCTTCCCGCCTCCCACTAACCTGTAACATTAGGACCTCAGGTCAAACCTCCACAAACCAGTCTCACTCAGCACAGAGGAAAAAGTCACTAGGTCAGCGTACAGAGAAAGGAACGTTCATTAGTCATTTCCTGATCATGGCTCGCTGGCGTTACTAGGACGGTTCTTGGTGGTATAGGGAGTCATGCAGTGCAAGGCTCCCGCTGGATGCTGGAAAGTGATTGAGGATGATGTGGGCTCATATCGGTGGTTGTTGGAGAGTGCTGGGGGGTGGTGGAGGAGTGATGGTGGCACGTGTGGTGAGTAATGGTGGATGCAAAAGGGTGTTGGTGAAAGCGGGTGCTGCAAAACGCTTCTGGTTGGCGGAGAGTAAAGTGCAAGTGGTTGGTGGAAAGTACAGTGTTGGTAGTTGGTGGAAAGCACAGTGTTGGTGGTTGGTGGAGGGTAGGGTGCTTCTGGCTGTTGGAGGGTAAGGGTGCTGGTGGATAAAGGAGGGTGTTGATGGATGTCTGTCGGTTCTTGGTGGTGGTGGTGATGATGGTGAGCCCTGGAGGATGTCGGCTGGTGATGAAGGATGCCGAAGGATAATGTCAAAGTTCTGGTGAATGTTGGAGGGTGGTGAGTGAGAGGTGTGTGGTATCACCAGTGTAACGTTAGTACTTTAATTGCTATGATATGTACTGTAGTACATTAGCGCCCTAGACGAGAAACCTATGTAAAATCCTGAATAATGAATTACATTTTAAGATAAATACAGTTACGTTATAACGAAATATCAAACGTCAAACTAAGATCGATTCAATTATTCATAAAACTGATCTAGCAATATCCTGTATTGGATGTAACTTAAAATCAACTCTCTTGCTACTTCACAACATACGCCAGGGACCAAGGCTATTAATAAATCCCTGGGACTGCGATATAACGAGTACATTCCCTGATATCTTATATAAATATACTGCGATATTATTGTAACCTGACTCCAGCTTTACAAGCGACAAGCGTTAATTTACGTTAGTGGAAGTCTATGGATGTTACAATCGACGTTAGTGGATGGTGAATAGGGCGTCATCACTGTGTGTGTGTCAGGGGTCTTACTGACAGTGGCCATCGCATCCACTATGGGAAGGCCTCGTTATGGGAGCCCTCATTAACCAGTCAAAGAGGAACTCTCTCCTCCAGCACCAAACTAGCATACAACAGCGAGGAGTACTCTCGTTATAACCTGTGTAAAGATAATGGTGCTGGCGTATGTTTGTCCCCAGTGGAAACTGATAATGGTGCAGGGGTGTGTGTTTCCATGGTAACTGATTATGGTACTGGGGTTTGTTTGTTGCCATGGTAACATATAATGGTGCTGGGGTGCGTTTGTCCCCTATGGTAAATGATAATGGTGGCGGTGAAGCATTTTTACAAAGAGAAACCAGACCAAAAACTGCTCTTGAAAGTACAAGGAGGCGAACACAGGGTTTAAATCAAATTATTCCGTGGGAGGCCAGCTGTCAGCTTTCGTTTACTCTGAACGCAAATAATAATAATAATAATAATAATAATAATAATAATAATAATAATAATAATAATTAAAAAAGTATTCTTAGTCTACATATACGGCATACTGGATCGAGTTAGCTTGGCACAATTTATCGAGTAAAAATAAAAAAAATTTCATTCTGTATCAATCGGGTACTGATGTTTATACGAACAAGTCAAACAGGCCGTCGGCCAGTTCCTGACGAAAATGCTCGTAACACCTGGAACGCCATCGGGCGTACACACAGTACCTGGGTAGGTTCTGGGTCTCGGCATGGCAACTGGTGAAGGTGCTGGGGGGACAGGCTCCCGCCAAACATAACAAATGGTAATGGAGTCAGGTCACATGGGCACTCGACGAATGACAAGCGAGGCTGTGGCAAATGGTATGATTTCCTTTTATGTAACCACTACATCCCGTCTCGTGGTCTCATCACTCAACACAGCCGAGAGCCTCAGGGTTGCGGGTCAGTAAACACCTCAACAGTCTTTGTTTACATGTTATTAGGCTTCATTTAACTCCTTTTCAGAACACTGAAAAAAAAATATTCCTCCCCGACCCAGAAAAGCCAAAATAATTACAACTTATCTACTTCATCATGCACGATACCTTTCCCTTTTTTTACTATTACAACTTGCTCGGTGAACATCGACACTGAGGACTTTACAATAGTGAAAGAAGATCCATACCTCTCTCCCCCACCACAATGACTCCAAGTCCGGACAAAAGCCTTCACCGATGGCTCTCACCTTGAACAAAACATAAATAGGTGCTAAGGAATGGCAATTATATGCAAATATGGAGGGAATCTAATTATCAACAATATAATCATTCGATGAAAATTATATATAATGAAGCTTAAGAGGGCAAGAAAGTGTGAAGGTATTAAGTGAAAGACGATGATACATGTGTAATGCATCTCGGGAGAAGATTAGTGTGGTAGCCTAGTTGGAAAGACAAAAGACCAAATATCGAGATATACATGGTGCAATAGATAGTTTCAGGCACCACATCACTTCTGAGTCACGTCATTATGGGTTTTCGGTAAAACCTCATTCCCCATCTTCATCTAACATTTACCTTTATTTTCTGAAACATAAATCTGATTTCATCTCAATGACTGAACACTTTTAGGCCTACGGGGAAGGGAAAGGGGAGGAACACAATGATGTGGCACTATGCAAATGATAAGGCTCAGCCTCTGGTTGTGAGTATGGATAGTGTGGGCTAGCATAACACACAGAAACTGCTGCTTATGGTGATGGTCGGTGAGTGAGGGAGACATAACCACAGTGACGAAGCATGACACCTCTCTTTCCCCTGTACACACACCTGTACAGACGGACGTTAAGATCGCCAGGCAATCAGAAATATACATACAACACTCGTGTCTTACTAGGTAAAGTTAAATTGTTACGATACTGGCAATCTGGGGAGGAAGATAGCTTAAATCATTAATTTTCTTTGTTTATCTCCCTGTTCTAAACATATACATAAGCCTCCGTGGTGTAGTGGTTACAAATGCGTGTAACCAGAGTTCAGTGTGACTGGTGGGGTGGTGTTTGAGTTGGGAGGGTGGTTGTTTTGTGTTTGTTAGGTCGTCTGGTGAGTATATGTTTTTCAGTGTTATGTTTGTTGGGGTTGAATGGGATTTGTAAGTATGGGTTCCTGAAGTGTGAGGTAGGGATAAAGTTTTAAATTTTATTTGGCGATTGTAGGTCAGATATGTTGGTTTGGATGCAAGGGGTCCAGCGCTGTTGCAGAGAACCATATGCCAAGCATGTTAAGCATGGGAGGATCTTTGTTTCATATAGTAAGTGCTGAGTTTGTGGTGTTAGAAATCATGTTTGAGGACAATATATGGTGTAAGGTGGTTTGGTCAAGTATGTAATGAAAGGGTAAGAGAGAGTGTGGTTGAGAGAGCTGAAGAGGGTGTGCTGAAATGGTTTCAACCTATGGAGAGAATAAATGAGAAAAGGCAGAAAAAGAGGATATATGTGTAAGAAGTGGAGGGAAAAAGTAGAACATGGAGACCAAACTGGAGACGGAAGGATGAAGTGAAAAAGATTTTGAGAAATTGGGTCCCGAGCAGGCAGGAGGGTTAAAGGCGTACATGAGACAGAATGAATTAAAACAATGTGGTAGACAAAAAACAACATGCTGTTAGTGAAGCATCCAGGGTAAACCATGGAAAAGTCTGCGAGGCCTGGTTGTGGATAGAGAGCTGTGGTTTCGGTGCATTACACATGGCAGCTAGTGAATGGATGTAAGCGGATGTGGCCTTTCTTCGTCTGTTCCTGGTGCTATCTCGCTAATGCAGGAAACAGCGATCTAGTATGAAAAACAACAACAACAAAGTGTTGACAAACGACCAAAAATACAAACTGTTACTCAAAGGCAAGCCGAAACCCACAGGAAGACTGCTGTCTAATTTCTTAGCCAATGCAAAGCTAAAAACACCATCAACGAAGCAATATTACCAAAACTTTCTTTACTTAGTGGGATCCCCCAAAGTAGTGTTTTATCACCAACCCTATTCATAACTTACACAGCTGACATTCCCCCACCAGTTGGGAATTTGAGTAAGGTTGACAAAAATGACACCACTCAACTGGCAGTCACAAACAACTAATACCCAGGATACACACACTTTGTACAATCTGAGGCATCCAGACTAAACAAATTTCAAAAAAAGAGTTGGAAAAAAAAATAACTATAGCAGTTCTGGGAAGAAGCCAGTGACTGCCATAAAGAGAAACCGAATAATGCATCAGAAGAGCTGCAAAATCCTGGGTAACACATTAATATTATGAAGCTTGGTAACAGATCATATCAACAAAAGACCCACGAATCATACAAGGAAAACCAGCTCTGGCCAGTCTGTACAGTTTCTGTTACTAAGCAGAGACAAAAATTATGTCTGGTGAAGGCCATGATCCTCTCCATTCTAACCTGCTTCCCATTACCCTCACATCTCACTTCCAGATCAGGCATGCATAAGCTACAGAGGGCCATATGATTAATCACAAAAAAATCACCCATACATCAAAAACATTCAAGAACAACTACAGCTTACACTATCTGGTACATACTTATAAAAGCACCACAGAAAATCTTGTAGAAATCAAGATAATGGAAACACAAATTACAGTCTGCAAAAACAATCCGACAATCACCTTTGAAATAAGGCTTTCAAGTATCAAGTTTTACTTGCTGAACAAATGACCTTATGGAGGAGATATCATGTCAGGTAGCATGGCAGTTACCATGTGATATTCAGAGTGGATGGATGCAACTTTTGCTCTCTGGCCTTGCATCAGTGATATGTTCACTATTTCTGTTCTGTGTGATATTTTCCTTCTACTAATAACTAAACATGCATCCTAAGAAGTTGCTTGGAAGTAAGAAAATGTCTGTACAAGTGAGATTTCAGGACCTACTGGCAGGGTCAAGTTCATCATTCCAATAATTTCTTTCCTGCCTTCTAATGTAACACCACCGAAAAAAGCTGGGTCTTGTTGACCCAAGAAGACTAGCGAGGCGACTAACAATTTAATGAAGTGTGAGGTGTTGAAAAATCCGAATGTCCATGGAGATTAAACAGCCATCCTTGACACACTCCCTACTTGACTTATTCTCCTCCTTACCCACTCTCATACATGATGGTAAAAATTATATACAGCCAAGGGGCTCAGTTAATCTAAAGTGAAGAAAAGGGTTCATTCTCAAAAGTGGTCAAGCTGTTAAGTTTGTCCTTGCTATGCTTTGCCCTGGGTCATACTATCTCGGCAAAAATATCCAAAGATCACCATTTAAGAAGTGGGTTTCATGTGTCAGATTATATTCGTGGAACAAATTCTATTATTCGCTTATGGTCTGGCATCATGGTACAATCTTAGAAGTCAGATGATGTGAAATCCCACCAACTGTATCTCAAGTACTGAATGTGGTTAGATGCAACATTTGCCCACTGTCCTTGTGTTCGATGATATTTTAGCTATATCTGTTCCATGTGATATTTTCCTCTACCTGTAACTATCCATGGGTCCTATGAAGTTGTCTCAGTAAGGAAAGGTGGATGCATTTTCCCGCCTGGAAATAAGTATATATGTCTACAGTTGAGATTTCAGGACCCAGTTCACCATTTGAACACTCTCTCTTCCCTCAAAAATTATCCCTCCCCAAATAACTGAGTTTGGTTGACCTAGGGAGACCAGTAAGGTGATGGCAAACCCACCTGGGATGGGTTTTTCAACACCTAACACTTCAACAGATTATCAGTCACCTTACCAGTCAGTCTTCCTAGGTTGACCACACTCAAGTGTTTCCGAGAGCAATGAAATAAAAGGAAAAAAGAAAAAAGTGTGTGGATGGTGAATTTGGCCCTGCCAGTATAGTTTGAAATCTCACTTCCAGGCACAATACTTGTTTCTAAACAATAATGCAGACCTTTTTTTCCTCTAAGAACTTCTCAGGAATGATTAGTTACTGATAGAGAACAAATATACCTGGAACAGAAATGGTGAAAAATCAATCAACAGAAGGAAAGAGACTAAGTTACATCCAGAGAACAAATAGTACCTGGAACAGAAATGGTGAAAAATCAATCAACAGAAGGAAAGAGACTAAGTTACATCCCTCTATTCTCAATACCAAGGGGTAACTGAGGTGATAGATAGTCATCTAGCTCCTATGACAGTACCATGCCACCAGACACAATATCGCCACCATAGGATTTGTTCTGCAAAAATCATAAGGTATGAAAGCCTTATTTCAAATAGTAATTGTTGGACTTTTTTTGTGGGAGACTGTAATTCAAGTCTTCCTAAAACTTTCTAATAAAGGAGGTATACACTGGTAAACAGAACAGATAAGTTGTTCTCATTACTTCATAAATATATTTTCTTTCTTTCATACTTGTTCCCCATTTCCTGCATTCTCCAGGTAGTACCAGGAACAGACAAAGAGAAGACCTCATTCGCTCACATCCATTCTCTACTGCATGTGTAATGCAGCAAAACCTCAGCCCCCTGTTCACAAACAGGCCCTAAAGACCCTTTCATGGTTTCTCCTAGCTGCTCCTTATATCCAGATATGATGCATGAAAACATTATGGTGAAAGTCTGTATTACAGACTGCTTTGGAAAAGTAGTTTGTCATGTACACTAAATCTCTGCTTCAGGAAAAACTGTAAATTTTTGGAGTTTTATTAAAAGAAATTACCTAACAATTCTGTTTTGATGATATTTACTACATGGAAGTTTTTTCTTATCACTATTCTTTGTACACTTGGCTTAATGAAGCTTATAAACGTAGACAGCATTCAGTAGATGAATATCTTCGAAAAATCAGTGTATCACCACATTACATTATAGCAGTATGATACATTATTTCAGCTTTTTATCTAATATACACAAATATATTTCTTTAAAAACTTAACCATTAAAAGAACATTATACAATACTTGGTAATTATACAGTTTCCATAATCATCATTAAACTAAGAAATTCACCATGTGCCAAAAATTTACATTACAAAAAAAAGAACTATTACCTCCTGTAACGGTATCGCTTGAAGTGGAACCATAACTGGAAGATGTTATTATGAAATTGGCACCTAAAACCTCTCTTGTAAGAATATTCCCATTCACGATTCACAATCTTAAAGGCAATAGCTTCATATGGAGGTCCTGCCGTAAATTTCAGTATGGCAAAATCTTTGTTGTCACTGCATGGAATGAGCTCATACTGAGGTGTCCTGGCTTTGTCAATGAGATCTGGGTAGAATATATTAAACTTGTACCCTTGAACTATCTTGGGTGGCGGATTGTCCATATCATAATGAGTTTGATTGTACTTATTCCATTCAAATCCAGTGTGTACACGGTTAAAGTAACGAGGCTTGCGGGGTCGATACTTATCTGACCACAGAAAATGCTGAGGATCTAACCTGGCCTCAACACTGAATTGTGCTTCATCACTGGAAGTATAAAAGAAGTCAAAACTTTATCAATCAATCTATATGATGAATAACATGCAGAAAATCAAACAATGCAGAGACTTACAACTAACTTGATAATCTAATTACAATGTTTGCATTGAAAGTACTGCAAAAGATGAAATAACATTTGTCAAGTTCTTTTATAAATAAGAATTTGTAAGGCTTAGGCACCTATTTTCTGTGTAGCATCATGAGATATCTAATCTGATGTTATTTTGTAAATGAATTTTATGAACAATAAAGATTATTTGGCCGATTTTCAATCTAGCTACATATTAAGTATAAAAGCTAGTAAAATGAAAGCTAAATGCATTGATTTTTGTGTGCAATGTGTGTTTTTACAGCTAATGCCCTTTTTCACTTTAGCCTTGTGGCATCATGAAGAAACAAACAGCGGCATTATTAGCGAACATCCAATGTCAAACCATCAAGCACTTGTATCATGTACAAACCAAAGACTACCACTGACAGTCAAGCCCCACAGGCTACTTCCTTGATATATCTTGACTGCTTCATATGTCCTGATTAAGATTACAAACAGCTCATTGCTCTCATGTATCACAATGCTCCAACCCAACCTATCCAGTGCATACCTCTCATTCTCCTAAATGTTTAGGCCACAACAATCCACAACTTAATTCAATCATTCATTCTACCTCTTACTCCTACCACTCTTGACATGCCAGTCCTTATTATGTACTTTCTCCAGATCCGTAAATGCTTCAAACAAATCCTTGTTTCTCTAAATATTTCTCCAACAAATTCCTCAAAGGAAACATAAGATCCATTCATTGTCTATCATTTCTAAACCCACATTATTCGTTGCCATCTGATACTCTATGCATGGCACCACCCTCTTAATCACCAATCTCTTATGAACTTACCAGGTACACTCAAAAGAGCTTATACCTTGGTAATTTGAATGTTTACTTTTGTCCGTGTTTCCTTTATACAATGGCACCATAAAGGCATTCTGCCAATCCTCAGAAACCTCACCATGGAGTATATATACACTGAATATTCTAACTATCCAATTAACAACACAGTTACCCCCTTTCTAAACAAATACAATTGCAACCCCATCCACTCCAACTGCTTTACCGCAATTCATCTTATACAGGGCTTTCATATCTCTTCCATTTTCTCCAAATCACTTGCCATGACTCTCTTCTTGCATATCTCCACATCTGTCACCCTATCACTGAACCCATTCAACAATTCTTCAAAATATTCACTCCTCCTCTCTGCCTGTTTACCATCTCCTCATCTGCCCCTTTCACTGATGCAGCCATTCATCCTCTTGTTCTCCTTGCACTATTTAACTCCATTCAAGAAATTTTCTTCTCCCAAAAATTTGCTGCTACTCAGTCATCCGTACTCTCATTTGCCCTCTATTGACCTCCTGGTGCCTTCTCTTGTACATTTCCCAATCACGTACACTCCCTCACTGGTGACAACACCCATACACCCCTTTCCTATTTCTCTATTACCTAAACTTCTTCATCCTACCCCTTAATACACCTTCTCACACACCTGCCTTCCCACCTTTTGTATGCCAAATCTTTCTCTTGCACATGTAAGCACTGCTCCCTAAATACCTCCCATTCCTTGACCATTACCCTTGTTTCACTTTCTCTCATCTTTTTCCATTCTTCACTCAATCTCTAAATTTCTCTTTCCAAACCACCTTAGGCTTAAGAACAAAAACTATATCAAGCTTCGGGCTGAATGGGTTAAACAAAAAACTGAAGTAAATATCATCCTTGTAATTTTCTTTTCGCTGTTTCAATGAATATGTGATTAAAAAGTATAAAGGGCAATGGAGTAAAAAAGTGCTTTGGCATTTTCTTTTCATGCTGACTAGGTGGGCATAATCAGCCTAAAGGACTAAACCTTTATCTCGTGGGTTATGAATGTAATGAAATATCCCAAAGAATGCCATAAATCAATTTACCAGTAATTCTGAACATAAGAATAAGAGAATAACCAGAAGTGACACTGAATAAGCTAAATTATTAAAGGAAACACCACTTTCTTACTAGATACTCCTTCAGGCATTGAGATGTGGCAGTGACCAAGCTAAGCATGCAAAAGTAAATAAATTCCTATAAATCATTCCTAGCTCATAAATTTGAATTTAGGCCCTCAGTCTATCAATCAGTGCCAAGGGCCATAACCTGGGTGTTCCTAAAAAAAAAAAAAAAAAAAAAAAAAAAAAAAAAAAAAAAAAAAAAACAATTACCCATGTTATGCACAAAAATACCCTAAAATAGAAATGTGTACTCATAAAAAGTGTGGTCACTTACTTAGTCATAGCACGCTGAGCCTCTTGTTGCATAACCTTTTCCTCAGCAGTTAAAACGCTCTCCACAGGCTGACCAGCTCCAACAACTCGTTGTCGGGCCCAAGCCAGTCTCTGGTTATCTTCTGTCACATCTATCACAACTGTGCCAGGTTCCAACTTATTTGCAGATAACAAACGGGGAGAGTATCGACCTGCTACGTATGCTGAGATAGCAGAGGCAATAACCGTATCACCTTCACAGCCTGAATCCCACTCCTCATCTCCATGTCTTCTAAAAGGAAAAAAGTATATCATGTATACATAACTAAAAGGAGAAAAAATAAAGGAATTCATCTGCCTTTTGAAGAAGTAAAGAAAAATATGTTGAAACTTACTTTCTTTCCTTCATACCTGTTCCCAGTTCCCTAAATCTGCAAGGTAATACCAGGAACATAAAGAAAAAAAAAACGTCATTAATTCTTATCCATTCTCTAGCTGTCATGCATCAAAACCACAGCCCCCTTCTCACAACCAGTCCCCACAGACCTTTCTCTGGTTTTCCCCAGGTGCTTCATATGTTCCTTAACTGACAACAGACACCTAAAGAGCTCACGGAAAAGTTTTGAATTTTCTCCTGCCTTGTCCTCAATACTTTTTCCAAAGTTTCTTTGTTCTTTCAGCAATATTTATTCTTTGCTCTCATATACCTTGCAAAAGCTGGCTAGCTGGAGTGTCGCCTATATGTATGTCACTACACATCTCAAAGCTCCTTTGTTTTTGACAACTTTTATTGAACCATTCTTTCCTCTTTCTCAAACTCCCTTTGAATTTGAGGCTTCTGGTACCCATGTCCCTACTCCTTTATTGTAAATTTCAAAAAACCTCTCACTACACAGCCCTGGTTATTGGCTACTGAACTTCATTTCCCAATCAAAGTTACCAGAGATGTAGAGATTTAAGTAGCTTCCATGATAATGTCTCCTCTTTATGTTTAGTTTCACTTCTGATCTTTTAATGTCTTCATTTACTAAATAATCTAACTTAAGCATTACTTAATCACTTCTTCCAACTGAAGTATCTATCTGCCTGTCTATCTATCTATATCTCTGATGCCTGTTCCCCTCAGGAACTCCCTCAAGGGAGTGGCCATGGCAAAAGAGACTCCATAATCGATGTACTCCAGAGCTGCTTATTAGATTTCAGTGCCTCACCATTAACAAGTCACTGGCAGAAGTCAACTCCAGCAGAGTGTTTCTAGACTCCAACCAAATGTTCCAACCTACTCCTTCTACCTTATGTTCCTGTCTAATGTTCCTAACAACTTCTTTTACCTAATGTTCCTACTTAATGCTCCTGTCTAATGTTCCTATCTACTACTTCTATCTACTGCTCCTACCATATTGCTAAAAGGTAAGGCTGGCACATAGCACTGACTGCAAGAAAATCGAGAGTTATGAGGAATGAGTTGTGTGCATTAAGTGTTGTCAAGTGTTATGTTGGACAAGGATATTCAAGTTTGTGGACAGAGTCCCAGCACTCCTTGAGTGGGCAACATAAAAAGAAAAGACAACTACCTGGGTCAGAGGAGTGCAACTTGACAATCTGGTCAGTGGCTACCTACCTGGAGTAATATACATAATATTTTCAATATCTATACCAGTATGTGTAAAGATATCCTGTAATGATGGAGTATCAGTCCCTCTCATGCTAATGAGCTCACTGCATGTCCGTAATTACCTATCTGTACCGCACGGGGAGGGATTCTTACACTCCTGGGGCCCTATCTTCTTAAATCTATGAATGTTGTCTACATTACAAATGTTCTCAGTCATTCTATTCCATTTAACCACCACACTTACAACACAACAGTAATTCTTTATATCTTTTTTTAACAATGTCTTGCTTAATTTCAAGGTTTGTATCACTCACCTCTGTATCTGAAAACAGTGGCACATCATTTGTAAAGTGAAAATCTATAGTATTGTTTCCACCTGTCAGTCTGCTGTTTATCTGCACATGGTTGAATGATTCACATTGATTGTTTAGACTTTGGAACTGTTAGCTTTTGTCTGTTGGTCCATTATTTCTTTCACTGTATTTGCATCTACACCCAAAATCCACTCCTCTTTCCTGCCACTCAATAAAATGGATGTTATGGATGTTAACTCACCAACCCATATAATCATCAGATCCAGTTTCTACAAGCCCTTAAATATTCCTCCAACTTCTTTAAAATCATTTAGCTTGATTTTTGGCAGTGTGTATGAAACCAGGTTTATTGTATTTATGGCTGAGATGCTCACTACAGTAAGTTCAGAGAAAGAGAATTATGAAGGGAGAAGGAGCAAGCAGAAACAATATCAAAATGAAATAACTGGAAGATGAAACACAACAGTAAGTGGAAATTCAGAAACAAAAATACAGTAAAATTCGCATAACCTCTTAGCATCTTTAGACATTTATAGCAATACTTTATGTAATACTCCATACCAAATAATATAACCCAATTAACATTCTACATTTATTATCTACACTTACTCTTCTTCCTTGTCTTCACTTTCTTCCTTCACGTCATCTTCATCACACATACTGGATTCCTCGGTCTTCTCTTCTTCACTGACCTCCTCTGTTTTTACCTCTACTGATTCTTCTACCTCATCATCATCTTCCTGTTCTTCTTCCTCCTCTTTCACTCCTTGCTCTGCTTTTAGCATTTCCAATTTCTTTCTGAGGTTGTCTCGGTGTCGTTCACGTAGCCTAGCTCTAGCCTGGTGAGCTGCGAGAATCAATAAATTACAAATTTGGATCATATAGAGGAAAACTAAAAAAAGCTGAATAATCAATAGTAATGAAAAGAATCTTTTAATCAAAAGGAAAATATTTCTATGGTATCCAAATGTTCAATTCATTAATGTGTATGTACAACATCCAAAGTGAAAATGTTGCTAGTCTGGATACATTTACCAAAAGAAAATAACATGAGGCTTATGCAGTATATCAGCAGCAGAGAATGGAGGAACATTAACCCTAAAGTTCATCATCGAATTAAACACCATCAACCAAGTCAGTATACCATCTTATAACTTTGCAATTAATACAAACAATTAATATTATAAGCCTATTTGCTCTTTTCTCCTATCACATCATCAGAATTGAATCACTGAATTTTACTTTAACTATTCTCATAATGATACTATTCTTGTAAAATTACTGAAAAAAATTTTGTTCAAAACATAGATATTATCAATCAATGTTCAACACATAAGCTATACATATGCTGGTCTCTGACAATGAAGAAAAAAATAAGTTAAGTTAAGCCACTAACTGTGGCAGAACAATGTTCAGTATTCAGCAGATTTTTTTTTTTTTTTTTTTTTTTTTTATGTTGAAGGCTCCAGTCACGGACAAAAGTCCACATCAAGGCCGGGCCCTA